>CAJNOQ010001779.1:0-28623 GCA_905250885.1 Didymodactylos carnosus | reverse complement strand
TAGAACATACCTAAGTAGGAAAAAATTACAATATACCGCGAAATGTAGATCGAGATTACTCTAAAAGTTTTTTCGGTTCTTTTAGTCAAAAACCAAGTTATAACATCAATTTTGACTCCTTATATTCCGCTGAACCTATCTATCCATAAATTTATGTAGTTTTGATGTCGAGTTTCTCCAAAGTGGCTGGTCACACTAAGTTACATATGGTATAAATCGATAGCTCTCTACGAGACCTATCGAATGGTGTATGATATATCCGCTTTTAAAACAACCTCGAGATCATTATAGCCTCAAACCTAGAGAACGGAACCTGCCGAAGTTTGTTGAAGTTTATCTCAGTCACTACGCAAGTGGTAGTCGGAAAATTTGGGTTCTAGACTCAGAAAACAACGGAGAACAAGATGTGCTAATCAAATTTTGTTTAAAGTCACTTTCATTATTTTTCGCCAATTGTACAATAAAGTTGCAAATGACTCACTTACAGTCTGCATACACGTGTTATTAAAAAAAGTCTGGTTATCTCCAGGTTACATAGAAGTATTTCAGTGACTCACTATCATGCACAGCCATCTCATCCGCCCACACCACCACAAATCACCTCGCAAAGCGCATAGACCGTAAAATCCCGAACTAATTCAACATAACATTTTGAATAACACATTTATGGAATGTGCAAGTGCATTTTGGACTGTCAATAGGTCGTTGCTGCCAGTCTTGCGCTGTCAATAGCTCCTTGCTAACACCTCCAGGTCTGTCAATAGCCATTCCGATAAAATATCTTCCTCACATATCATCACAGTACATAAATCTTTTCTATTCAGTATTTTAATTATCGACATCTTTCCGTTCAATGCTTTCCACTAAGACCTCCAAAGAAACATTACTTACATATTGACTGATAAGTATGATGCCTATATCATCACGATTTAAAAAGTTTTTAAATGCTTCATCAATATCTTGAACTTTAGTGTCTAAATGGAAAAAAAACAAAAATAATTCCCTTCTTATGTTATTCATGATAGACTTTCAGCATGCTGCTGGTTGAAATAAACAAACACACAGCACATTTTTATTTCTGATTTACTTCGATCAACAATAAGAAAATTTGGTCGGCGATTTTTGTTTAATTCACCAATACCACCTAGCAAAAAACCTGTCACAGTATCCTGGAAACAAAAAACATTAAATAAGACGTGCACACTAAATAGAATTTACTAAATACATACTTCATCACCAATGACAGCAATGAGTTTACTTTTTCCAGCAAATAAACCAGCCATACTTAATCTAGAGTAGTATGTAGCATAGCAGAAGCGCTGGATTTTGGTGATATATCAGTAGACAGATGTAAGTTTATTAAAACATGAAATCCGTTGATTTCTTTGTATTTTCCTTTAGTTTGTCCAGTTATCTGTTAGACAGAGAAGTGTTACTTACTGTTTATTATTGGGTATCCTGAAGACTATTTCTATCAACTCCATGAATCCCAAATCTGATTTGGGCAGATAAATTCTGATTTTTGGAATTTTCTCTGCCTGTCTTGTTTCTGCTCTTTTTTCTACCAAGGTGTCTTCCACACATTTTATTTTGTAGAAATCACTATTATATATGAAACAGTGGTTTGTCTAAAGAATATAGAAGTTTTTTAGCTAGCTACCAAGGAAAATCAGCTGCAGAAAATGTTCACAAAACCGCCATTAAACAAGCGATAATAACGTTAAAAATGCATTAAATGTAATAGGTAAATGCTTGTTATCAGACAGTTTATAGACAAATAAAAATGTTACGTCAAAATGTCACGTTGTCACATCCATTGGCCAAGGGTAAAACTACTGACATTGACACTTTAGTGACGGTTTTTGATTGGTCGAATCCATAGCTTTTATCCAGAAACGCTCAAACAACGCGTTTTGAGGGTAGAAGTAATGGGGTAATGTGGACGTGTGGATTTTTGAAGTAAGACTAAGACTAGGGTACTTCTACAGAATAACAACCTCCATTACGTAGTGTGGATTTATAATATATTATAAATTATATTAATAGTTTTTTTTCTCGTTCTATAGAACGAGAAAAAAAACTATTGATTTTAAGATTGGTTAAAAATATAACTTATTCTTAATAAGAATGAGAGATGACTATAGCTATCATAATAGAGTGATAGATACCAGTAACTGCCTGAAAAATATGTACAAGAAAAAGTAAATACAAAAGGATACAGGATAGAAAAAATAAATACAGAAAAACAATTGAAAAGTGGAACACCAACAACAAAAGTAGACAAAAACAAGAAAGTAGACATATATTAGTAATTATTGGATTAATAAAGGATCAGTCAAAGGATTATTAAAGAATCAATTACTTAAGGAAAGGTACAAAATGATTACTTTCCATAGTCCAAAACATCATCAAATTACGTTAGAATATTATACAAAAATATCATTTGAGCTGATGTTGAAACTGATATAAATAGTACCATACAAGAAGAACACGCGACACTCTCAATTTCAAAATGGCATATTATCCACTACCACCAGTTGACGACATGACACTATGTGAATGTGCACTATCGTTAGAGGACACACACACTTCACCACGATCTAGGAAGTTTTTTGCTAGAGTTATTCAGTATATTTTGTCATAAATAGCTTTAACAAGAAATAATCTGTGGTAATTCCGTGACGCTGTTTGCAATATGGAATAAGCTTACGAAACAGATTGAACACTTGATCCGGGTACATGTTCATAAACATCACTCGTTTCATCGAGTTTTTCTTCAGTAATTACTTTATATCTTTCAGAGCGGGACCGAATTTCTACCTTAGCAATTTCACAAAAGCCTTAGAATGTAGCTCTAATGGATTAGTCATTCCATCTGGTTTTACCGTTCCTGACTCCTAGTTTTGGTTGTACAGTTGTAGGGGACCAGAATTTAGTCTTCACTAGAACGGTGGTGATTATGACCTTGATACGCACAGACATTTTATTCGAAATATGTTGAATAAAACTTTAAAGAGTAGGCTATCCAACTAATAAAAAACCATATAAATCCTTTGAACTGTTCAAGAGATATTTACTCTCTTTTTTCGGTTGCATGAGGGGGCTAGCCTCTCCCTAAAAACATTTGTGGACTTTCCGACAAAATCTTTTACATTTTTCTACATAATTCCGAACTTGTTCTAAATTAACTTTCTGCCAAATATTTAGAAAAAAATTTTCCGTCAACCACTTTCCGCGAAGAAAATTGTTTAGCATCTCCCATTCCTGAAAACAATCGGAAACCCTGGATGAGAGCTAAGTCGACTTCGTCTGTAAGACAGACCTGGATTTCCTTTGTAACACGCTTTAAGCCGACGTACTTAAGTATATCTTAGTTGAAGTTTAAACGTAAGCGCAGACTTAAGTAACCAACTTAAGCAATCCCCCAGTTTATTCTCATTGAACTATTTTTCCTATTTTAGTCCCCGAGAGGGGCTGCGCTGACAAGGTTTTTTCTTATATCTTGTCTGAAGATAACGTTTTTCTCTGAAAATTGTCTTTTGTTTGGAATTGCTTTTTTTGCTGACGAAATTTGAGAAGAAAAATGAAGTAACATTAATGATCATAAGGTATAATAAAATACAGGGTAACGCCCGTCTGTACTCACTCTGCCCCTTGACTTTAGAAACTTATATCTGCGGACGACCTTCCGTGACTTTTGAATCCAAGACAACGCTCGCGTCTCCCTTCGGTCGGCGTAAGGGAGCATATAAAACATGTTGTGAATTTGTCTCTTATTTGTTGTGGAAGCTTCGTAATCTAATGTAAATCTAAAACGTTTTCTCGACATCCTTCGATGGTCTAAGAATCCTTCTGAATTCAAGAAAATGCTCACGCTTCCCTTCGGTCGGCGTTCACAACCGGGATAGCTGTGAGATGTTGTGAACAGGGATGCCAATTAAAGAGAGCAGTAAAGGAGAACATATTAGTTGAAACGCGTGACATAAGGGGGACTTCTTTTCTACAAAGGGGTACAAGACATAGTATTTGTCGCACAATACCATCGAAAAATTAAAGGAACAGCAATATATTCTTTTTTCTATCGAATATTTCTGTTGTTCATTGGGCTTGCCGCATTACTACATCATAACATAAAATTTAATACAACTATCTGTTTTCACACAAAAAGCGCTAAATGATCAATTCAAACGTTATTTTTACTAATGTATTCATATATTTACTTCCACGCATACTCTTATTAGGAACATCTTTGTTATTCAAAATCATAGATCACAATCACAATCATGAGAATTATTACATGTTGAATTTGTATTCATTCTAATCCTTAATTCTCCGTTCAGTGCTTTTGCCTATGTGAAATCTCCAAGGGGGACCCTAGTCGAGACTCCTGATCAATCTCCCGCAGGAGTCCTGGAAAAAAAGTCCTACAGGAGTCAGCAGGTGTCCTGTCACGGGGCCCCGGCAGGATCCTCTGTGGAGTTATGGAGGATTTTTAAGGGATTCAAGAGGGATTCCTCAAGACTCCCACAGGAGTTCTATGGGATTCTTAAGGAAGTCCCTGGGGAGTNCTTTTTAATTTCATGTAACTAATTAGTAATTAAATGCCAGATACTGCCACTGGTACCGCTGGAGCACATATCACCCATCGAAGGTTGACACATTAATGTTGACTTACTAGAAGAAAGTTTTTAAAATTTTAGCATAGAACTACATTATATTTATATATTGCCTATCTGCAAAACAAACGACGAATGGAGAGTTGGGAGGGACTCCTCGGGGATTGCACAGGTTGGGGAGTGTGAGGGTGACTCCCGGGGAGCACACATTTCTAGGGACTCTTGACAGACTTTCTCTTATGGGAGTCATGAGAAAAACATTCTGCTCTCTGAGAAGTTCTGTGGGAGTCCATGCATGACTTTCTCCAACAGGACTCTCGACAGGACTCCTGCAAGAATTTTTGGGGACTCCTCGTGACTCCATGTTGGGCTTTTCACTTTAGAAAGTTCCTGCGAGAGTCATCAGGACTCCTTACGATTCCTGCTGGAGTTTTTCATAAACTTGGGACTCCCGTTGGAGTTTTGCCGGGAGTCTCGACTAGGGGAAACAGCGTACTTTTGTACTTGAAGTTAATTTGGCAACTTTGAGCTACTTTCAACTACTTCTAGCCACTTTCAGCTACTCTAAGCTACCTTAGGCTACTTTACGTTACTTCAACCTACTTTAACTACTTCAAGCTACTTTAACTACTTGAGGCTACTTTGAGCTACTTTATGCTACTTTTAGCTACTTTGTATTATCTCGAGCTACTTTGAAGTGCTTTGTGCTACTTCTACATACTTTGAGCTACTTTTGTACCTTGAACTACTTTTGTATTTTGAGCTACTTTAAACTATTTTCGTACTTCGAGCTACTTTGTACTACTTTGTGCCACTTTCTGCTACTTCTACATACTTTGAGCTGCTTCATACTTCAAACTACTTTTGTACTTTGCCGTACTTTACGCCTTAAAGTACGCTGTTTCCCCCTTGGAAATCTTACACAAGAAAAATTACTAAATGCTAAAGGTCTGTTGAACTGGAAGCGTAAAACAAAAGTGAAAAGTCCATTGAAGACGACCAAAAGAAAATATCCTTGAAAAGGGAACATTCTGGCGGACAAGTTTTTAAATGTAGGGCTGTCCCCTTTATAGAGAGACATCTCGCAACCGTGGTTGTGGACATTTCTGATTCAACGGGACAAAGCGCATAATGTAATACAAAGCTAAAAAGTTTTCTGGACCCTCTGACAATCCTAAGCGGCCTGAAAGTATTTTTAATCGATTCGCTACGATAGATTATCTATACTCGGTAAGTTTTATTATCTGTACTACATTATCTAAGATGACTTTTTTGTGTTATGAAAACTAACCGGTTTTCTAGCGACATCTCTCATCTGACCATAGAAAGGTGTGCACTGCTCTGTATCTGCTGATATTTGAGATCATTGGTTTGAATATTTTCTCCCTTGTGGTTAAAATTGAATTTCTATTTTTGTCGCTTGTGATTGGCTATCCATGGAATATATACTGCTAATGATTCGTTGAGCTATCAATAGCTGCGACCATACCACAACAGCATGAATTTCCTTCTAGATATGTGACGCAACGAAATATGCAGTCGTAGACAGAGGAATTCGGAAAAGGAGGTTTTGAATGCCGTAATACATAGACAACGAAGTATTCTGAAACTATGTGTATATTTCTTCTCCTCGTTGAACTTTTTAGCGAAGCGTTCGAGAACACATAAGCCTGTCTAATTTTGATCGTGAATAAAACTACAAGTAAATCAAAACTGAAATGATCTAAAGTGCAGCAAAAAATTGTTTTCTCTATTGATTCTTCAAAAACTGAAAAAATACTGTGCAAGACATGAGAATTCATTCTCTCCTTGCATGTATGGGTCAAACTAGAGGTGGGGAAGTCCGACCGTTTTCAAATTCAAGTCAAGTCTGAGTTCAAGTTGAAATTCTTCGTAGCAGTTTCTGTACTATACAGTACGTCATAATCATATATATCATATAGAAAATAAATTTTATCCATACATCGATGCATGTTGGACAAAAAAAAGATTAATAAATTCGGATTATATAAAATAAGTCGGATTATATTCATCTCATTGTCAAATGTAAAACATTTTAATTGCTTGAACTTCGATGGACTCAATAAAGAAATCCCCAAGTCCGTCAGAAAAACCCTTTGAAGACGGACTTGGACTTGCCCACGTGTTGTATCCAAATCTGTTTCCTCAGATGCAGATAAAGTCGAACTTTTCAATTCTCATTTTTTCTCTTGAGGGAAATCTTCCCCTTGTTTTTCTCTTCTTGTGCTGACTGATATTCTTTCATCACACCTTCATTTCATTTATGTCTTTCTTCTGGCAAATTTCCTGCTCTATAGAAAATTGCATATGTTATTCTCGTTCACAAAAAAGGTGCTCTTGCCGATGTTTTCTAACTATCGTCCTGTCTCTTTAATCTACAACTTTTGTCTCTCATCTCTCCAAGCATTTATTTTTGTAAATAAACAATTTGATTTGTGGCCTTAACATTCTACTCTTGAAACTTTGTTCATTTTATCTTTAACTGTCTGTAACTTCTGGAATGCTGGTATGAAGTGTGATGATGTATCTTTCGATTTCTCTAAAGCCTTTGACGGTCGATTCTACAACCAAGTGCTACTTTCTATTATTTTCACTTGTGACAGTGATTAGTTCTACAAATTCTAGTTGCAGAATATCTTGACCGCCTTTGACTCTGTTTTCCATTCTCTTTTGTTGGAAAAATATCTCGTGTGAGACATTACTCTTGCTTGTCGTGGTAAACTGCACGCATTGAATCGTGTCTCTGGATTACTTTCGCCTAAAGCTCGGCGTCGAATCTTATTTTCCTCTGTTCTCCCTAACTTGGTTATTGTTTTACCTTATGACAATTCTTTTTCTCTTTTAGTTCTTTACTCTGTTAATAAACTTGCTGCACGTATCATCTCTTAATTCTAACTATCATTCTTCTAGCTCTTTACTTGTGTCTCAACTTTCGCTTCCAGATCTTTCTAGTCGCTGTAAGTATTTTCGACTGATACAATTTTTTAAAATTTATCATCGTCTCAACTCTATCAGTATTATTTATTTTGGTTTTGGTTTTATTTACATTGTTCTTTTTTTATTTTTCCTATATCTTTTTTCATTTCTCATTTTTATGTGTTGATGATATAAGGTTGAAATAAGCCAAAACTATTTGCACGAGATCAACAACTAACATTATATTTAAATTTACAATCTGTTGATTAATAACTTCAGTCACCAAGAGATGGATGAATACGAGTAAATACTCGTACTCGAGTATACTCGAGTACAAATTTTAGATACTCTTACTCATACCTGAAAAAGTGTGTACTCGCTTATCTCTGCAGTCACCATTAGCTACATAAAAATATCGATGAATTCCAGTGTTTAAGTTCAATTATGTTTAAGAGAAGAAAAGAAACTAGATGCCAACTACCATCCGAGAAGATTGGAAAGTCGACTGAGTGAAACGGTAAACAGACGAAATTAGAACATAGAGAAAGTCATAACTGTTCTACGGCATATTGTTAACATTGACATATCAGCTGATTCATTATCGTGTTATATATTCTATTACACATTTTATCATATCAAGCACTATAGCATATATTCACTATGAAATTAATCACGTGCCAATTAATCATCTCGAAGGAAAAACGATAAAGTTTTTTAAAAAATATACCCATTTTGTGACATCAGAGCTGCAGGATCTGCCTGTTTGCTCCGACGATCGTCGGAGAAAAACTTATTGATTCGAGGAAATTTTTTAAAAAACTGGAATTTTTTTTTGCAAATATTTTGCAAAAAGAAATTTTGTTCATCGATTACGTCGGGAAATTTTTTGAAAAACTTTTTCCGTCGAGGAAAATTTCCCAATCTCACGGGTAGATTCTGCACCTCTGTATGACACAAATTATAGAATAACTAAAGCAAATGTCCGAAGAGCAATTGCGGATGTATCATCTACAAGTCCTTCACTTTCCACTTTAATTGCAGAAAAGACCGAACGTTAAATCATATATATAATCGTATGTTTATCGATATTTGTATATACCTGATAATGATTAAAGTTATCAACTGAAAACTTCTACATTTAGATAAAATGTTAGTTGTTGATCTCGTGCAAATAATTTTCGTCGTTTCTCTAGTTTTCTTACTTGTTCTACTATTCATTGCTATTGACTTGATTCATTGTTATTATAGGTTGGAATCTTTGATGATTCTTACTTTTTCATGGATAAATATTAGTTAAACCACGTGTTTTAACGTGATGTTAAATCTAAAAATAGGTGAGACTGAGTCTCTTAAGCCTTTCGAGTCCGTCTCTTATACAACGATAGTCGATCGTACATCTTTCAATGTAAAATTTTCAGATTTGATGTACCTGAAGCGTTGAGGAAAACTATTCTCTCTTATATAAAAAACTGATTTTGTGACCGTGAAATATGAATTATACAGAAATTGTCGCATTTTAAGGAAACGTACTTGAAATTGCTGTTTGAAAAATTCTGTAGAAAGTAGAATGTCTCATTTTACTTCACATTCCTCTAAAATTTCTCTCGTAAAATGTGAAAAAAGATACAGAAAAGAGAGCAAAATTACAAAAATTTCGAAAAATACTTTATTAAGAAACATTTTTGAGCTAGAATGGATTTTTATGTATGTCCCAACTATGTAACTGGTATTAGGGTCACTTTTAAAACTCGATTATTAAGAACATTTAGCAAAAAAAATGCACTTGCACAAAAACTATAAGTGGTACATCGGTCCTTAACTGTTCATAATTTTACTCTATTAGCTTTCTACTCTACCGCTTACATTTCATACAATCAAGTAAAACATATAAGAATTCATAATCCACTACTTTTTATCAATTTTTGCAAAGAACATCACGGATCAACAAACTCATAGGAAGGATCTCTACTGTGAATTGTAGAAATATCTCTCATTGACGAACATTCTCTTACACAACAAAATGTAAATCTAAATTTTAGAGTGTGCATTTTGCTTGTTTCAGCGAAGTATAAATATGAATAATGTCAGTTCTTGATAAATTCATGCAATTTATATCACGACAGTCTACAAACTATTTAATCTAAAGTTTCTAGGAATGTACAGCATTGTCTATTGCCTTTCGACCAATCTTATTTGACAAGCAAAATCATTCTTTTATTATTTCAGATATTTTAATACTTCAAAATGATTTTACTCAAGTGTTAATAAATATTTGTTTTTTGTTTGTGTTCAATATGTATTTATTTATTCAATTGAATTATGAACGTTATTGATCGTTTCAAGGTATGTGTAGTGCAAATTAAACTATTTTTTTTAAAAAAGTATTTTGTTTCTGCTTTAAGAATAAAGTTGTTGAAAAATTTTATAACCACGGTTTATTTGTTGCCGACAATTCACTTTATGTTATTTTAATAGTTTTTGGATTATTTATTCTTTCGTTGTAAGTATCAGTGATACATAAATTTGTCTTAGCTATCTGTAGAGTAAACTATTTCTATGAGAGTATAAGACAGCAACATTTTTAGTCTTTCTCTTTACTATTACATTCAGTATATCATTTTTATGTTATTTAGATTTCAAATTACTCATGTTCCTCCACCTGGCAGTTCGTTAGAAGTATTCACTGAATCAAGTAGAACATTTCGTCCTGTTCAAGCACGATTAGAATTAAATCATAATGAAATACATGATAAACAACCAGACAAACCTCTTTGGGTACGTAAATATAAATTCGACATATTTTATTTATGCAATAAATAAGTACTTTCCTTTTGATTACTTTTTCTTTAAAGATCAGTATATTAAAAAGAACATTAATTTATAAAAAGGAGATTTTGCATGGTTTTGTTTTTCTTTTCGTTTAGTATACTGGTTATCCAATAGCTTATGTTCAACATATTGTTGTCCGTTGTGGTTTAGCATCATCTTTATCATCAGTAACACTTAAACCTACCGATTTTTTTCGTTCATGTATACTAAAATCAAATGAAATTCGCGATTTATTATCATCAATTCAATATGACAATAATCAACTTGAGAATTATTGTTTACATGTAACTGAATCATCCAATGTTTACTTGAAACAATATTTACCTAATTATGGTTGTCTATTATTATCTCCTTTGAATATTTGGAATAATGATATTACAAAATTATATGACGATAGTAGTCCATTAGACACTATACAACAAATACTCACATCATCATCGAGTGATCAACAACAATCATTTGGTAGTAGACGAAGACGACGACGTTTATTTAATGATATTACATTTGGTGTACCATATCGTCTAATACAAAATGAATTTGGTCGTCAAGAATATCAAATGACGTATGCCATTACGTTGTTACTGATGAATGCATCGTCAAATTATTTACAAATATTAAAAGAAAGATTAGAATCAAAATATTATTTAAGTGCAAATAATAATAATACAATACAAGACGATACAGATATATTTCATGTACACTTTTCAAGAAAATCATTCGTCTATTATTTACCATTGGTATTATTGTATCTCGTTGTCTTTTTATACATTTATTATTCTGTTAGTAAGTACTTTTATCATCTCACAACATACAGAAGTAATGCTGATATAATTTCTTTTTTTTTTATTTAGGTCAATTTGAATGCGTCAAATCAAAATGGGGTTTAGCATTGGCTGCTGTAATGCAAATCTTTTGCTCTTTAATTATTTCGCTAGCTTTAAGTTCTTATTTTAATATTACTCCTCGTCTAAACGGCGGTGAAGTATTTCCATATTTGGTTGTATTTATTGGTTTAGAAAATTTAGTTGTTATTACACGTAGTGTTACATCTCAAACCATCAACGACGATATACGGCACCGAGTTGGTAACGGTTTAAAGAAAGAATCTTGGACTATTTTTAAACATTTACTTTATGAACTTTTAATTGTATTGATTGGTTATGTGACATTTGTTCCAACTGTTCAAGAATTTTGTCAATTTGCATTCATTGGAATATCTATTGATTTTTTTATGCAAATGAACTTTTTTGTTGCTGTATTAAGTATTGACATTAGGCGAATACCAACAACATCAGCAACAACATCTTCTAAAATGATAAAACAATCATCGACTATACAAATGCCTTTGCAACAACCATCATCATTATCATCAACAATTATTTCATCTACAAGTCGTAAACATAATCAATCAACATGGGCAAAATATCGTTTTATTCAACGTACAATTATGTTTTTAATTCTTATATGGTTTCTTCTTATTTTTTATAAATCTTGTTTAATCGTTGATCTATTACATAAGAATGTTAAAATAAATCGAGAAGAAATTGAAGGTTTTGTATCAGAAAAAACACTCACTGAACATTATATGAAACAACGATCAACAGTAAACATAAGTCGTCCAACAAACAAAGAAAATGACAAATTATTATTTTATAAAAAATTTCAATGGCATCTTCTATTGAATTTTGATCATTGGCCAACATTATTCTCTTATTACAACATAACAAATCATAATAGATATTTAACAATTTTACCAAGTATTTATTTATCAATACCAATTCAAGATCAAACATCAGAATTACAAAATGATAATTCTCTTGTAAGTATATAATTATTTAATATTAGTTGATTATTTTATATGATAATTTGTTTTTATTTTTAGCTCAACGAGCCAAACAATATTCAACAAACTGTAAAGAACGATGAATTTAAATCGAATTCTCTTCATGTATCATTTTCGAGCGCTGTATTAGAACTAATGTTTATTGTTTTCTTTGGTTTTCTATTTTTATCTGGTTTATATTGTTTATTTTCATTTTCTCGTGGTCATTCACAACCTTATGCAGCTTCAGCGAATGCAGTCCAACGTGATTATGATGTAATACCAATTGTGATGTATTCTAAAAAAACATCTACATCTATAATCGAAACAATTTCATCGAATGAGATCCATCTGACAGTCTGTTATAGTGACTATTCAATTCTTTTATGGAATTATTCAACTGGTGATCTTATAACAACAATACAACGTGAAAAGCCTTCGTATCATGTTTGGTGCTCAGTATTAGTCGATGAACTTCTCATATTAGGTTGTTCAAATGGACAATTAGAAATATGGAATATATTTCATCAACAACATCTGAAGACAGAACATTGTGCTGATGGAGGTATAACACATCTCATACGTTCCCATAATTCTATGTATACAGTGTTAGTGACAACACAAACCGGACATATATTATTGTATGATATACAAATGACAATGAACAAACAAATAAATATCCATTGTTTCTATCAACAACGAGTCCATCAGTGGCCAATAAGAACGTGTAAAATAGAAGCATCAAGAATAATGACAGGAAGTGATGATCATAGTATTAAAATAACACAATTAATTAATGGACAATGTCTATTTACATTCAACAAACATAAAGCCCCTGTTAGCTGTTTAGCCACTGATAAAGTAAGTTTATGACGGTATTTAAATTCAAGTAGAGGTTGTTAACCGTATTATTTTTTGTTTTTTAGAACAATCCATCGTCTTTGGTTAGTGGTTGTCTGGATGGTCAGCTATGCCTGTGGGATTTGACAACCGGACGGTGTTTATTAACAAAGCAGCACGCTCATAATGGTTTTATACTTGAATTAATGTCACATGATACCGTATTGGCTAGTCTTGGTAATGATGATCGAATTTGTATATGGAAACGTCGAACTTTAGACTATTTATACGATATTCGATTAAATAATTCAACGTTATGTTTTACACTAGCCCAAAATTATTTACTTCATACCCATTCTGGTTATTTATTTGTAACCGATACAAAAACAAATCAGTTGAAACAAACGTTACTCTATCAATTAAATAATTCAACAGCTAGTCATGCAATAGAAATGATCTATTCTCTAACTAAACAAACAATTATTATCCATGACAACAACGATATTCTTTATTCACTGAGTTTACCAGAGAAATTTGTGAACGATTAATTGTTGTTCACTCATCATGGAAACCAGTCTCAGTTCTTTTCATTCATTTCTATAAATATAGTAAAAATTGCTGTACCAAAATTTATCTTCCTAATCGAAAGATCTGATCATATTTTGCATATTCAATTACATTAAATTCCCCTAAGAAACATTTTGAATTTATTTTTCAGACATGAAAAACGTCTTTCTCGTTACGGCTAAAAAAAAAGTGTTTATATGTAAATTATAACTGCAATTATGAAAAGAAAATGTTACATTCCGTCGACAATACTTCTCGTGCACTTTATACTCGAATCAAGAACTAAAAAATTTTATTTTATTTTTACTTGTTCAGCCCGGTGATGGCTCCTTCAAAAATTTATTTTTTACAAAGCAAATACTCAGTGTATGAATTTTCGGATTTTATATGTGATACCGACATTGTTTCAGTTCTTTTTTGTTGTCATTTCCACTTTTTGAATTGTTTTTGTTTTTGTATACTGTTGTTATAGAAAAATAGATTGAAAAATGAATCATATTCGACGAATTATTTCCCAGTTTATTCGTTTTTCTACCCAAGATTGTTCAATTAACGCGTCCTATATCTCTACGTATATTTGTTATAAATGAATATTGACATTGTTTTTCTTAATTTTAGTTTCGCAATTAATTCAAAAACAAAAAAAAGATATTCGTAGATGTGTCTATAGAAAATTATTCATCTCTGAAGAAGAAACATCAATACGATCTAATCGTATTGAGTGTACACAAATTATATACAAAAAACGATGAAAAAACTACAATAGAAATAGGAAATATGTGTAAGATAATTGTATCTCTACATAGACAATTACAAAACATTCAATGTCAAAATATAAAATTAATAATACATGGCAAAGCACAAATAGCCGATTATTGATAGGAAAAAGAAAAAAAAATGGTAGCATCTGATTTACATATAGCAAGACTAGATTAGTAAGAAAAATAATATAAATCGAGAAAAAAAATAATATTTTAACTAGTTTCAGTTAACATATTCAAAAGTTCATCACATTCTTCTATAACTGCATCAGTTTCAGAATATTGACTATTTTCAGCCACAGCACACAACGATGCTAATAAATTAGATAGTTTTTCGCATGCATTACAATCACGTAAAATCTAAGAAATAATGAGAACTTTTAAAAATGAAACAAATTGATATTATACTTACTTCTCGAGCTTTCTCATGTTTAGATAAATGTTTTAAAGCTCTTATAGCAAATTCTTGTACTAAAACATGTGTATCATGACAAGCAACGTCAAGTAATTTTTCTGGTACTTTCATTTCCAATAGCCTATTAGATAAACGATGAATTGATAGAAATCCGAGTATATCTAAAAATAGAAGATAAACATGAGTATAATGCAATTAATATTATTTAATTTTTTATTTTTACTTACTGACAGCATGTGATCGAATTTTTAATATTGTATCATTTAATGCTTGAACTAAATAGGGTATTAATTCTTCAACAAAATCGTAGAGTATCTCATTTGTAGAAATAAAGTTGCCTAACGAATAAAATGCCATCTACAAAGAAAATACTCTACAAAGTAACACATATGTTAGACATGTTTAAATCTTACTTTTCGAACATGAGCATCTTCTTCGAAACAACATTGTCGAATTAAATCTAATATATCAACATGTGATTTCAAAATATTACAAAATGCACGAGAATATTTTGTCATATGTCCAATTAGAAAACAACATCGAGATTTTGTTAAATCACTACCACATAATGCACGTGACAAAACATTAAAATCTCCTATAAATTACACATAAATCAATTAACAAGTTGAAACATATGAAACTGTTGTACACACTTTTTGGTCCACTTAGTATATCACTTAAACACGGTACAACGGTGTCAGTTGTTCGAATGAGATTTGTAAACGTGAAAAGAACATCACATAAGATGAATTCACTTTCATTTCTACCATAAAGTACATTTTCATAAAACTGGCATAACTAAGATGAAAATAAAACAAGAGTCTTCAAAATAACGTATAATATACGAGAAAAAAATGTTTACCTGAACATCATTCATTAACATTTGAACAATAGTTTTTCGACCAGCTAAATAATGATGTATATAAAAGACTGGCTAAAAACTAACATTTACGTTTTCATACCGTCTTGATAATAGCTCAGTTGTCCAATAAGACCAACAGGAACTTCGATACGTGAAATCGGTAGATGAGAGACAGTTACCGAAAGTAGTTTATGAATTAGTTTGAATCGTTGGCATAGTCTGAAAGATGGGAAGCAGAAAAAACAATGTATTACAGAGATCAGCACGGGCCGGGCCAAGCCAGAAAATTTTATGGAGTGGTCGGGCTTGGGCCGCAAAGTATTTGATCTGGTCGGGCCGGACCGAACTCAGAATTTTTAAGTATGCGTGGATTTGTAATTTATGTGTATACTCACGAGGAAAGGTTCCCAAGTGTGCAATCGCTTTTTGCTTGAACTCTAGTGGACAATAGGTAATCGACTGCGTTAAACCCGAATCTGACATCGGTTTGTGCTGCTGGGCCTCCAGAGAGCGGATTCCTGGAAAACCATGTTTTCAGAAACTCTAAAAAATAACCCAAATCTTTCTTAATGAGGCATGATTGTAGACCGCAAATTTCTGATTAAAATGCGATATATCCCAGCTCTACAAGATCTTTCTTTGCAAAGTTATAGAATTTACACGAAAAGCCCTAAATTAATTTTTTCTTATTTGTGTAGCTTTGAGCTGACAATGAACATTTAGGGCTTTTCGTGTAAATTCTATAACTTTGCAAAGAAAGATCGTGTAGAGCTGGGAGATATCGCATTTTAATCAGAAATTTGCGGTCTACAATCATGCCTCATTAAGAAAGATTTGGGTTATTTTTTAGAGTTTCTGAAAACATGGTTTTCCAGGAATCCGCTCTCTGGAGGCCTAGCAGCACAAACCGATGTCAGATTCGGGTTTAACGCAGTCGATTACCTATTGTCCACTAGAGTTCAAGCAAAAAGCGATTGCACACTTGGGGACCTTTCCTCGTCAGTACCGAGAAAGAGTATTATCACTGTTACGCGACATCTTAATGACTTCGTTTAGCTAATGCCTTTAAAGGTTGAAAAAATAAAAACCAAGAAATCAAAAAGATATAAATATTAGCTTGGGAAATACGTTTACACCACTTAGCCAGCAAAAGCGTTACAGATGCAAGAAAAAAGTCACGCCTGGGACCAGAAAATTTTAAAAAGTAGTTGGGCCGGCCCGGGCTGGACCAGAAAAGTTTCAGGATTGCCCCGGTCGGGCCAGATAAATTCCACATTTGATCGGGCCGAGCCGGGTTTGGTCCGAAACTTTTCATCATCGAGTCGGGCCCGTCCAGAAATTTCCACCCCTTGCGGATTTCTGATGCATTATCGAACATGAGAATTAGGCGTATACCAATCCAATCCTGTTTGATATTAAAATATGTTATTAACATATTTTTTCACTAACTATAAACATGATTTGAAATATATTTTAGTTCATAATTCACATCAGTTTTCAAGCAATTTATTGACTTTTATTTATTTTATATTTCGATATCTACGAGAAAAAATATTTATAATCTAATACCAAAGATGTATGATATCAATCAGGATTGATGTCGAACGTGTTTGACTCGAACAAGATTGATATCAAACATATCTGACATCAAATCTCAAACTTTAGATTGGAATTGCTGTACACCTAATACATACAATTTTCATATTACTCACTCTAATGTTCTTTCCAGGAAAACATTGCTTGTTTCAATTGAAAATGGAAATGTAAGTATATTGCAGACTAGTGTAATAATTTCAACCGTTAATGATGATTTACCATCTGATCTGAATAAAAATATAAACGTATGTGATTATTTTAAACTGTTAAAACTTTCTAAACACACACCTACTTTAATTCAAATTGATCTAGTAGTTGTTTACTAAGCATCAAAGATAACGATTCAAACATGATACTTTCAGGATGGATCAATATACTCAAACATTTATGCATACGCTATAGAAAAAAAAAGTCCAACAGCCAGTAATATTTCATATTCTAAAATCTAAATAAATATACCTGAAGAAATAATTCTAATGTCAATTCTAATAATTCATATACACCATGTTTCGAAATTAGTATCCAGTCTGGTGTAATTGTTGAATCATCAATTGAAGAACGTTCTGTTGTACTACCATGTTCTTGTGACGGAGATAATGATCGAAATGCTGCACGAACTTGTTGCCATAAAATAAAAAATAATCCACAATCAATTAAATTACCAATAGTTTTCTGTGGATCCTACAACAAAAATAAATTGAATAATAAACTTATAATGTCTCATATTTTACGTACAATTTGAACAAAATAGAGTAAAAGTCCAATGATACCATCTAATAGACCATGATGAAATGGAAATCGAACAAGAAACTAAAATAAATAAAGTGACATTAATCTAATTTAAACATATTCGTGCAGATATATTAATACTATTCATAAACATACATCACATTCTGATTGAACAAATATTGTTGATAAACTTTCGATATATTCATCTGGATTCAATTCAAATTTTGCTCCACAAGCAATTGCATAAACAAGATGTAATGCACATGCTGCACGTTGAGGTAGAAATTGTGTTGTTAAAGCTAATTGAGTTATGTGAGATGTAATGGGAAGAATTCTACAGAAAATTTTCAAAATATAGAAAATAATATTATTAAATGACAAAATTTAAGACATACTTTTCAAATTTTTTGTCCTCCTTTATTGAATATTTACATTTGAGATCGACATATGTTTCATTATCACTAGAAAAAAAGGCAAATCTAATTTTTTCTTTTTATAGATACTCGATTTCATTCAAACTTACCATTGTAACACAATTTGTTTGAGTAAAATTGTTGAGATATGCACAGATAATTCGATTGCTTCGTCTAATTCTGTGGGTTCGATTGCAAGCTGTAAAGAGAAAGATAGTTATGTCACAGAAGTGTCTGTTTGATCAAAATACCCAGTATTTTCAGTTATTTTCAAGGTTATTGATAAATCTACTCGAGAAAAATATAAGACTATTGGGAATAACAGGGTGTGCATAAGTTTCGCAACAAATGTCGAGTGCTATTTCTCCATGTTCCTAATACTCTGAAGATTTTGTCTTTTTTTGTTTGTTGGAACGAGTTAACGAAGGGACCTCGCGAACTGTCACATCGCTTTTGTGAAAACTTCCAAGGACACGTCCGTTCCCCAAAGCAGCTGGAAGTTTGAAGTTTATTTTTATAGAGAGAATCCTAGGGCAAAAATGGACCTCGGAAAATGTTGGGGTTTACATAACTGAAATGTGGGATTTACATAGTCTTAAAATCGGACTCTCTCTGGGGTTTACATAATCTTACAATGGACTTTACTTAGTCTTAATTTGATGTTAAGAATAGGCAAGAATGTTGGTAGGTAAGGCTGTAGAAGTATAGTCGTGCCCGTGTTTTTGCCACCTGTTTTTGTAACGGTCGCGGAAGTTTTCACATTTTTTGCTCTACAAGAGCAACGCTGACAAGTTTTTTCAGTCAAACCTAATGGGTTATAGATTATCAGCTAAGCTGAATCCGAATATTATAGTGGTAGCTGCCAAGGAGCCTTCAGAGAGCGGTTTTCTAGAAAAACAGTTTTTCAGAAACTCTAAAAACTAACCAGACCCTTTCGTAATGAGACATGATTGTAGCCCGCAAATTTTTGATTAAAATGTGATATCTCCCACCTCTAACGACCTTTCTTTGCAAAGTTATAGAATTTAGAAGAAAAGCCCTAAATGTTCATTGTCATTTCAGAGCTACAGAAATAAGAAGAAATAAATTTAGGGCTTTTCTTGTAAATTCTATAACTTTGCAAAGAGAGATCGTGTAGAGCTGAGAGATATCTCATTTTAATCAAAATTTGCGGGCTACAATCATGTCTCACTAATAAAGGTTTTGATTATTTTTTTAGGGTTTCTAAAACTGTTTTTCTAGAAAACCGCTCTCTGAAGGCTCCTTGGCAGCTACCACTATGATATTCGGATTCAGCATAGTTTATAACCTATAACCCACTAGGTTTGGCTGAAAAAGCAATATGACAGTTCGCGAGGTCTCCTCGTAAGTCTGAACTACAGAACGTGCATCAAATAAGTTTTTCTCTCATAAAACAACGTCATTGAGAAATATAATTCAAACATGGAACATCACTAAAAATAACGTTTAATCTAAATTAGTCTCTATTTGTAGATTTGCTGAAAGAGCTAAATATGGCACGCAAAATGTCGATTTCCAGAAAATTAACTTTTACAAAATGTTTCTAAAAGCCACTAAAAAGTACCATAAAAATCTTTTAACACATTCACTGCCGTATACGTCGGATGACGTATTCACGTCATATATTTTAGCATATGTGTTAACGAAGTGAGACCGATAGAGTCTTTCGCGGGCTATTGTTTCATGTATTTGGTTTTAGTAAGAAATGATTGATTACTTTTAACATTTGTGCAAAGATTTTCTTGATATATTTTAGTGAAATTTTACAAGAACATTTTTAGTGATGTTTTATGTTTGAATTATATTTCTCAATGAAATTATTTTATGAGAGAAAAATTTGTTTGATGCACGTTCTGTAGTTCAGACTTTGCTCTTTCCAACGCACAAAAAAGGTAAAATCTTCAGAATATTAGAAATAGTACTCGACATCTGTTGCTAAACTTATGTACACTCCGTTATACTCATTTCAGAGTACATTCTTTCACAGATATAGATAAATATTTGGAGACGTACATGTCCATATAATAATTCTAATAACTCATGTGAAATAAATTGTCCATCGAGTAAGAATGAGCTGAAACGTGGTGTCGATAAACAGAGACCATACATTGCCTAAAAAACACATAAACCTTTTAAATAGATAATCTATTAATTTTTTATATTTTACTTTAAGAATATTTGAGCCACATTTTGGTGTTTTAAATTGTGCAAGCCAAATATCACGAAATGGTGCATAATTTTTTTCAAGTAATTTTATTGCAAGAGAATTTGCAACCTAAACTATGATTTATTATATAAAAGTAAATAGATAGACTATATGGTTTAGTTTACTTTGATTTTTGGTTGAAGTAAATCATCAGGTAAACATTGAGATGGATAAGTAAATGCAGCCATAACAGCAATAACATACATTCGTGTTTCATTATACAACTCTTCTTGACTAATTTGATCACCATCAGAAGATGCTATTGTAAAATACAGAATTTAAATTTGAATACTAACAAAATTTATCAAAGATACCTCTCTGTTTATTTGTATCATGTTTATAATTTGTTGTTATATGAGCAATAGTTGACCATAGTTGACATTTATCAAGTCGTTGTGGATCATACCATGCTTGAGATAATTCAGCTGATGAGTCTTCAAATGATTCACAAAGAATAATTAGAATCATTAATGTTTCACAACACAAAGCATAGTCAAGATCTTGTGATAATTGTAATATTGAAGATGATTGTTCAAGAAATAAATGAGCAATTGTTAAATAATGTTCACATTCATTTGGTTGAAGTTGTTGTAGTGTTGAAGATGTTATTAGTTCAAACCATAAACGAATTACAATCAAAATATCAAATAGAACATGACTGAACCAAGGCTAAATAAAAGAAAATGGAATAAATTTTAAAAAAATGAGTTAAACATAAATTTTACTTCTTTTCGAATGTTTGTTTGTTCCATAATTTGTTTTAAATGTTTAACGACGAATTCTGGCAAATGGATTGAATGTGAAAATGTTATAATTAAAACTGATTCAGTATCAGATTGTAGAACATATCGAATTATTTTCATTAGATTTCGATACAATGATGCACCTCTCAACGAACATTCGAACATTTTTGGTAAAGCTAATGTATGTGTAGATTCTAATAACGTGTAAAACTGATTATTGTGCAATAATTCAACAATTTGATCACTGTTCATAAATTCGATTTTCTCTGCGTATTGTTCTAGTTCACGTTCATTTGGCATTATCGGTGGTGACATATTTTCTCGAGCAGATACCCATTTCTCTTCCTGTTCTGAATCTGATGTAGTTACTGGTGCTTTTGATTTACGCAATTGTTGTTCATTAATGGAAGATTTTCGTTCAACAGTCACATCTTTCTTTTTTGTTGCTATCGGTACAGATTCAACACTTGGTATCATAGTTTGTTCAGTTGAAATAAGATTCATAACTCCATTATGTATTGTCGGTTGTTCATCGACTTTTGCTGGCACTTTTTTTTTTGGCGTTTTTTCTTTCTTTATCGGTGATTTTGGAGTTTCCTACAATAGTAAAGATTTTTAATGGATTGTATTTTTATTTTTGAACTTTTTGAAAACCTTGCGATGTTCGTCAGGCATAAATTTCGATAACAATTTCGATGGTCCACGTGAAACACCTTTACTTTTAATTTGTTGTTGTTTCAACATTTTTTGTTCTTCTGTTGGAGTAATAGTCAATGGGGCAATAATCGATTCAGATAGTGCAGGTACTGAATAAAATAAAAAGTATATTAATAAGAATAAATGAGTGATATTCTTACCTTTTACACCAGCTTGAACGAATGGGTGATTTAAAAGATCTGGCCATGTTAATCGATGTGTAGTATCTTTTGTTAATAAACCTTCTAGAAAACTTTTCATATCAGGACTAATCGTTTTTGGCCATTTGACGGGTTCTATTACAGAAATAATTTGTTTGTGTTGTAACGAGAGTTTAAAACACAACTTACCGTTTCCAATCAGTTTAATCAAATGAAAAACATTATTGGTGAAAAATGGCGGTTTTCCGTGATAGACTTCATACAAAATACATCCGAGAGCCCTAAGAAAAGGAAAAATGTCCTGATATTACTTGTTAAGATTGTGTCTATAGCTTACCATAAGTCAGCTGAATGATCATAAGGTTTTTCTTCAACGAGTTCTGGACACATGTACAAAGGTGTCCCCTAGAATTATGAGAACAATTGTTAAGACGGGAAAAAAGCAACAGTAATTTGGTAATAATAAAACAGTAGGAATCGTCATTATAATAAGAGCTGATGAACGACTGAGATGCCAAAAGACAACGCTACCAGATTAGCTACTTCTTCTATTAAACATTGAAAAAATGTTGATAAGTATGGAAAACTTACTTTGATTGATGTCAAAACCATCGTATTCATTGTCATATTTCGAGCAAATCTAAAACGTTACGTTTACAGATAAAATGTATAGTTTATATAAGAAAGGTGTTTGATCTTACCCAAAATCGCATAATTTCACTCGTCCACCTTGAAAAATGAGAATATTTTGTGGTTTCATATCTCGATGTAGCACACGATGAGAGTGTAAATAGTATAATGCTGATACCAATTGACAAGCGATCTTTTGAACCTGTAACACAGATAATCGTTATTCCGTATATTATTAATAAAAACTACAAAGTATACTGTTTCTTCAGGTAAATAAACATCATCTTCTAATAATTGATATAAATCTGCTAAACCACGTTCCGTCACAACAACAAGCTAAAAAAATTGGTTAATTTTAAACTACATCAACGAACAATGTTTTAGCATCCTGTTTACCTCATTACTTGTTTCAAAACTATTTAACATCTCCACTATATTTTCATGTTTCATATTTCGCAAAATTTCAATTTCACGACGAAGAAAATTTAGATCTTTTTCACTTTTTCCTAATTTTGAAATAAACTTGAGAGCAACATCCT
Source organism: Didymodactylos carnosus (assembly GCA_905250885.1). Taxonomy (NCBI): domain Eukaryota; kingdom Metazoa; phylum Rotifera; class Eurotatoria; order Philodinida; family Philodinidae; genus Didymodactylos; species Didymodactylos carnosus. Next base: position 5,240 of record CAJNOQ010001779.1, on the reverse strand, counting down.
AGAAAAAAAAAAGCCAACGACATAAAACAGCTCATCAGCGGAGGTTACATATTGAAAGTAGAATTCATCCCTGCTGAATTTTACTTTGTAAGCCAATTCCTTCAGTAGAGTACGTGAGAATATTTCTATTTCGAGCGTCTGACAAGTATAGCACAGCTAGAATTTCGTTCAACTTACCCTTCCAGTGAATTTTTCTCTGCCGCGATACACTTTGGCGAAAGAACCTTCGCCTATAGGACTCACAATCACGTATTTATCCATTATGTTTAGAGAAATGTATGTCAAAGTAAGCAGTTCTCTTGCTTCGATTTCGATCACTACTACAGGTTTGTCAAACGTCAGCCATTAAATACGCCTAAAATGATCGTTGCTAAGCACGTTTCAAACTCGCCTATCGAAACGTATCGGACTACAGTATATCACTTACCACAGTGAAACTTTGAAGTTTATAGGCTCACCTCTTTTTGTATAGTTTTGTCCCGATAGAATCTTCCGATCTCTATAAACGACATGTGCTATTAGACAATAAGCCACCATACGATGAGTCACAGATAGAAATTTGATGTTTAACTGTAGGTAAAGCGTGTAGTGTGATAATACAGATCTATTCGATGCTTCCTCTCATTATTCTTTTGATGGATTACTTTCAGAGTTCCGAGTTTATGTCTAGACTATTGCAAAAGTAATATGACATGTAAAGAAAACGTGCTTTAGACGAAAAGCTGACTGTTTTCATCATTTTTGATCTGACAACGGTAGTTGTGTTTTAACATCGGTGCATAATTAAACGCTAAATAAAGGAAACTGATTATGTCGTGTCAAGCGTTATTTCAGTGGCGGAGGTGCGCTTGGTGCGATCGCATCCCTCTTCCTACATATTTTCAGAAGAAACACAAACACTGTTAGTGCTTCGAGCCTAAAAGTTCAAACCATCACACGCCCCTTAAGAAATCCTGGAATCGCCACTGCGTTATTTCATGATTGCTTGTTTGATTAAACCGACGATATGAACTAGAATTAGATAGTTTTCTGACATAGTTTATATAAGTACAAGCTTTTACATTGTTCGTTTTAAAGTCTAACAAATTTTTTATTTGGTTTTCTGTTTATTTATGATGTTAAAGTAATCTGTTTAGGTGAAAAGTGTGATAATGAAACATGCATGTAGTGAGCTGACAAAATTTTCTTTATAAAACTGGACAAACCAAGCGCACGCAGAAAAGTTTCAACGAAATTTTGTTGTTCTGAGATCTTTTTTATTTTGATTAGAGTTAATTTAGATTAAGGCTATCTAGCTTATCAGAACTGAACTATTTTTTTAAAATTTTCCTATTCCAACTGAACAACACAAGAAATGCTTAATGAAATTATATTAGACGTGATGGGCTGCCGTATTGATGTCTGGATGTTTGCTTAGGAATAGAAGACAGCAAAGTTAAGAACATTTTTAATCCATCATTGCCTTTTGACATGAAAAAGTCTGGCATTAGTGGCTATTATTCTTTTGTGAGATAACAGAACTTTTGACGAAGCTATATTCTGAATGTTTTCTGTTTTTTTTAATTAAGACTATTTTTGTTTTGTAATCTTTTTATTATAGAACAAAGTGCGTTTTCTCTTGTCGCTCATCTACTGGATTATTATATAATCTATAAGCGTTAATCATTTTATCAGAAGACACACTCGCTTGAACTGAAATTCTTCTGCAGTTTATTTTTAATATAGGCTTGAGTTTTGTCCCTCCGATATCCGAGAAATGTTAAAGAATTCTCTTAAAAGTACGAATGAAGAATTTATCTGTATGGAATCATCCTTTGAATAACATCATTGAACTGGATTGCAGATGCGTCCTTATTTGTAAAAAAAAGTAAACTTTTCTGTACTTATTATGATTGTATGACAGTTCTCGAAGGAAAGCTATTATCCGCTTTCTTATTCCCATTGTTAGTAAATCTTCATTTACTTTTGTTTTTTAGAAGCAAAACTTGTCTATGGGTAGCACTTGATAATCTAGCATTATATTCTATATTACTTGTATACTACTTTTTTACTTGAATACATCGAGTCACACCGAAGTTTATGTTCAGTTTTGTTTTCTTTATTGTTTAGGATAGTGAAAAACTTCCCTAAGTAACGATGACAATGCACTGTCATTTAAATGTACATTCGCTTTTCCACTTACATCTACCCCATTTATCTATGATTATGAATAGACAATCCTTCCATACAATATCAAACTTCATATGGTAAAACAATAATAATAAACACCATCATGCCGAGTCAATATGAAAGGTAAATAATTCTTTTTTATCTTGTTCTGCAGAAATTATAGATGCAGAATGAATTTCATTCTAAGTTTACAGTCATTTTTGATCATCTGACAATTGTGCCTCTATAATAATCATAGTAGTATGTAAGATATGCTATGAAATAGTAAAATTATTCATTATCATAGGTAATTACTTGCATTTTAATCTAAAAATAGCAATTTCAAGACGTCATATTTTAAAGACAAGAATGAGTATCATATTAGCGCGGTAAGAGAGCTCCTATTGTTAGGCTAATGCAATTAGTTAAGCTTTGAAAATCTATAACCGTTTTTTTTTATCTTGGTAATATGTCACTAGAATTAAGCCAAATGTGTATAATATTTTTATCATCAAGGATATCTCATTGAGATTTGCCTATAAACAAGTACGGTCCTTGCAATGAAATTTTTATTCTTGTTTGTTTTTAAAAGTGATTTTGTTGTTTTTTTTATAAAAACATGTTAAGTATCGAAACGAGTAAATTCTGTTAGAAATTATTTGTGTAATGAATAATTTTTTTCTTGTCAAAGAAAAAATGTGGACGTATAATAATGACTAAATTAAATAACGTAGCGTTTTTCTCACTGGTCACTCATTCTCTTCCACTATAATAAGGAATGAATTGCCGACGTGTTAACATTGCATACGTACGGTTTCTTCTTCATCTTCGCTGTCACATGTTTTTTTTACACAAAATAATGAGCTAAAAGCAATCTGATATAAAAAATTCAATTTCTATCACCTAGTTCTTATCGACAAAGACTAGAATTGACTCATTGTCGTTGCTGTTGTTGTTATAATTATTGTTTCATGCGCCTCACAAAAATATTTTTTTTTTTTATCTCATAAAACATATGATCATCACGCAAGTGTTCGCTTTTGCGTTTCTGTTCCATATGATCGAAAGAAAAATGAGAAAGAAATAGAAAAGAGAATCAGTCTGTATTTTATTTTCCCTTTTTTAAGCAAGTCTACTTGGTTCGGTACGTCTCACTGTGTTTAATATGATGATGGCTGTAATAATATATGGGGTACACACTAAGTAATAACAATAACGCTCAAAATATTTTTCTCTCTCTCTCTCATTCACTCATTCATTCATTCATTTAGTGTTCACTCAGATGTTGATAAGTACATCCTTTTTTAAACATAAAAATTATATATTGTATTGTGTTGTTGATTATGCGATTGGTGATGGTAGTAGTAGTAGCCACTGCTTGCTATGTGAGGGATGATGATGACAGATAAATGATTATTAGAGTTTATTCTCATCTTATTCTGCTTCTTTATCGGCGTCGTTCTTTGTTATTGTAAATAATCATTCGTGCTTTTTTATTGAATGGGTAAGTATGTGTACGTATGATAAGATTGTCGAGAACAACCGGTTGTTAACCTTGATTTAATGATATTTATGAAGAATGTTTTAACATTCTAATGGGTAATAACCAAAATATCGTATCTTATGCCACATCTTGTATAATACTTTCAATTATGTCTGTTTTACACAATTTCACGTGCTGCACAACTTAGACAAAAAATAATTGCCACGTCATACTCTTCTCATCCCTAAAATTTAGTAATTGTGCATATTTACATTATGAATAAATCTCCTATGATTTGTCAGCGTTGGCCATGTTGAACTATTGCTTAAGTTCTCCTGAAATAATAACCTTCATGTCACAATGTTTATCTCTAAAGAAAAAGTCCTGTTTGACTTTTTCTACGATAAGATCAGCAATTGAGCATTTTTCTTATAAATTGCGCTGTGATTTAACTTTATTTGATGAAGTTGACATTGTTTATCACATCTGTTTTCTATTTATCCGTTTAAGGCATTAAACGACTACAGTCGTCAATTGTCAAACGTTATGAATAGTAGTAGTATTAATCAGCATCATCAATCGTATCAATACATTTCACATCCATCGCTAATCACACCAGCCAACACAACCGTCTCATTTCCAAGTGAACAAAACGCGTTTTTACAATATTGTTGTCCGTCTCCATCTATTATCAATACAACAGCGATAACAGGCGTATCACCTTCATCGATAATACACAATTCTTCTTGTCCTCCTTATCGTCAACAATTACTTGAAAATCGTTTCGTTTCTTCTGGTAATTTCGATCAGTTTTACTTATCGCCGACAACAGCTTCACAATCATTTGTACATAGCAATAACGCAATTAATAATAATTGTCAGATAAAGTCATCAACAAATATTAATAACGATATTCTTGGAGGTGCTAATTTTATGTAGGTGGTTTCTGGAAATAATCTACTGTTACTCAGAGCGGTTAAAGAAAACGAAAGTTGTTTCTTTTCTCCGAATATTAAAGTTCGACTGGGAACCTTGTTTGTCAGATCTTCAGGAAAAAACCTTCGAGAACTTTTTTATAAATATTTACTAACAACATTATAGACCTTGTCATAATTGTTCAAAAATTCTTCGCGTTCCAGCCGAAACAACCTTAAACTGGCGCAGTATATCATAGTTTGTTGAGTTATAGAAGTTTTCCGTTATAATAAGGCTCACTATTGAAGCTTTGTAAAACTAATTATTGAGCTAATGGCTCACTTGTATTTGTACAGTTATCGATAGTTTTTGTCTTTCGTTTTTAGACAATATCAGTCGAAGAAAAAACCATCTTTATCATCAAATTCAACATCTTCGTCGAATTCGTTGTATTTAAATCAAATTGGAACAACGTTAAATCAATCTTCTCACTATTCGCCCACTATTCTTCAACATCACTTATCCTCATCTTCTTCGCCAATTCCGTTTCATTTCTTACCACCACAACCGCCTTTAACGACACCGCCACAATCAATGTCCAATGGTGAATTGGTGATTGTTCAATCATCACAGCCAAAACAAAGTAATTCATCTCCATCTTCATCAGACTTCGAAATAATGGCAACAAATCCTA
>CAJNOQ010001778.1:0-28649 GCA_905250885.1 Didymodactylos carnosus | reverse complement strand
CATGTAAACTTAGCTTTGCAGTTAACTGCAAAACTTTTTTAAAGTGCCATCCGTGGATGCCCATGGTCGCCCATGGACGTAACTGGTTTTTAAGGTGCCACCCATGGACGCTCATAGACGCAACTGTTCGTCCATGGGCGGCCACGGACGCAACTGTTCCGCCCATGGGCGCCCATGGACGGGAAATTCGTGTCCACGACAGTCCCTGGTATAAAGTGTATTATTGCTGATAATGTCATTAAAGGTATATATCATCTAATTCAAACGTTTAAATCATTGTGGATTTAGCTCGAATTACTTAATCTTTTTTTTGAACTTTAATCAAAAAATAGAATAAGCTCAAAATTAACATCCGTTATTTTAAACATTATCATCGTCAGCACTACTACAGTTTATATGAATTAATCTAGTCGATATTATTCGATCCGGGAGATATTGAATAACATTTTTTCATTTTCCCTCTCAGTCGATACTAATCAGATTAGCTCAATATCAGAGATCGTTGCCTTAAGCTCAACAATTTGAAAACGTCATCTGTGCGCTACTTGCTTAGTTTTTGAAGAAACGGCGCATACTACAAATAATTAAACCTGAAATAACTAACATAGCTGAACAGAAAAACACAATTATGTCTACTCAGACAAGTATGATATCGAATAAACCAACAGGAAAAACTCTTTTAACTCATATCGTACCGTTGGCTGAAATGGACAGTGATTTATTTAAACCATTACCGCATTGTCAAGATTGCAAAACATGTTTAAAATTAAGTTGGACAGTTGGGATGAATATTAGTATCCCTATTATCAACATGACTGTTGGTGGAAAAACGAGATATTTTTATGTTCTTGGAAATGTTGGCATCTTAGCATCAGGTGAGAATAATGATAATAAGGAAAGTGACTTCATAGCACAATTTTCACTTTCAGGTAGTGGAAAAGCCCAAATAATATTACAAGGTCATGTGAATAGAATCGTCAGTGCCTCGGTTAGTAACGATAAACAATGGTTGATTACTGCCGAATCTGGCGTCCAAGCATTTTGTATTGTATGGAATGCTTACACTGGTCAACCAGTAAAATATTTAACAGATATTCATGAACATGGCATTTGTCAAGTGTACATGAGCAAAGATGCTAAATTAGTGGCCATTTTAACAGAAGTGCCACAACAAAAAATTGTTCTGTGGCGATGGTCAAACGATGAATCGATGCCAACGTCTCTACCCGTCATTCCTCTTCAATGTGAACAACAAACATTTTTTACAATGTTGGAAAATCATTCCCTATTTTGTAGTTGTGGACATGATAGTGCCATATTTTATATACCAAGTAAAGATTCTGAAACAGTGAGGCTGGAAGTGCACAATGATATTCAAAAAAAATTAAGACAAAGAACGGTACAAATCATATTTTGCTATATGCTACCAGATTCAAAACAAGCCGTAATCATTACGAAAACGGGTTGGTAGATCTAAGATATGTTGAACAATGAGGAAAGCACTCACAAGATAACTATTGTTTTAGGCAAAGCAATATTTTTCGATGTTGAATATGCCGCAGTAGGCCTACGCAGCAGTCCCGATCAAACTCGTTATCAACAGTTCATCGTGACTTCAGCCACCACGTTCAATAAACCAAGTCATTCTACAACGAATATTCACGACAGTGTCTCAACTACCTCTTCCGCTGGTATAGTGAGAGAAAATCAAGTGTATGTGGTGGAAACTGTAATGAAACGTTTACACGATCTTCAGCGTCAAATAACTGCCATTGAATATTTTTCATCACATATTATTATTGGCACGGAAACATCTCAGATAGTCGTTTATGACTCAAATTTGCATTTTATTAAACAATATTCTCTGTTTGGTATCGGACCGTTGTATTCGATAGCAGTTAATAAATTTAGTGATGGTGATCGAAAAGAAACCATAGACACATTAACAAGCACTGAGAAAATATTTGAATTAAATGAAGTTATTTGTGGATCGAATAGTGCAGTCATCATTACACAAAAAAACTTTCAGTTAAGTAAGAATTATTAAATGAAAACCTAATACAATCAAGGAAATTATTCTTTAATTTCTAGTCAAAATTGTTCAGATAATGCCATTAGGACAAATAACTGATATTTGTTTGAGAGCAGTATCGTCTGTTTTACTTGTTGGTACAAGTATTGGACATTTGTATGTCTGGCACGGAGAGAGTGAGCCATTGTGACTGTTGCTCATTAGAATATCTGTAATATCGATCTTGGGTAGGTCGTGTGCTATTTATCGACAAACAAATATCATCGGCATCTACAATTGGTATATCAAAATTATGTTTAAGTGGTGATGGCTCTCATTTGGCTGTTGGTCTTGATAATGGTCTCATTTGGGTGTATGATGCAGCCACATATAATCCGTTGAACAATCATCCGTTACACAATTCAAGATCTCCTGTCACACTCATTGAATATTCTCCTAACGGTATATTTCTTGCTGCAATTGTTGATAGTACTGCTGTGTCACTCTACATTCGCGATGCAAAAAAATCGAATATTTATCATAATTATGGGCGATGTGTTGCTCATTTCAATGGTGTTAGCGCTATTTTGTTTACAGAAGACAAACAGACAAAAAGACAATGTTTGTTCTCGTGCGGCGGTGATGGAGATCTCGTCGAATATACTGTTGATGGTGAACGATTGTTTCCATTTGGTGTTCAATCGAGATCAAATTTGTGTGATTATCCATATTATGCACACTCTGTTGTCCAATATTCATCAGACCCAAAAAATCACTATCTCGTTTGTTCTATAAGTGATGCAAGAATTAAATTCATTGAATTGGCAACAAAACGATGTCGATGGACAATACAAGTATTTCCTCAATATCAAATCTATGAGCAGGTAGTTTGCTTTCATGTAGTATGATGTAAATGATGATTTTTACTCGCCTAGATCAAAGTGTGGCCAGTCGATTGCAATGATCAGTATGAATCGAATTATTTGGCATTTCGTAGTACAGATTATATTGGTGTAATGAAACTGCCTGGTACTGGTAGTCCTACTGAATGTGATTTGATATTAGCTCATGGAGGTGGTGTTCAAACAATTGATGTTGCAACTGGTCGTAACGTTATCGTGTCGTGTGGACGTAAAGATAGTTGTATTTTTATTTGGAAATTTGATCTCGACTGCATGAAAAAACGTTTACAACAAAATCAACAAAATCCAATGAAGAATTTTTATTCATTATTAGGTGATTTTTTTTAGAGCAGATACAGAGAATCTCTTACGTAATACTGTCGTTATTAGAAACTGTCGTCAAACATTCTTATCTCTGCGTCTTTAGATTGGTCATCCAACGATGCTCATAGTGAATATCGTGATTTAGAACTAATATTTTATTACATTCAACTACAAGATTCAACCAATTTAAAAATAAATGAGAAAATTCCATTAACACTAGTACCCGATTTTGCACGTGCCATTGGTGTTTATCTAAGTGAAAGAAAAATTCAAGAACTGTACGATGAACTATGTTACACTAAGCAAATATCAAATCCAAGAGATATTTATATTGATTTTTCGGAAGTAATTCGAATTTATTTTAATCATTTGACATCAATTCCGACGTCATCAATAAAAATTATTAAGACATTCTTTGAAGAAGTGACAAGTAATCAACAAAATAAAAATGCTACATTGAACATCCATGATTTATTGCAAATTTTAGTCACGGAAGGAGAACGAATGACAATTGGTAAGAACGATACTGCAATTTCTGCCATTATTCACATTAAAAGTTGAATTAATTCTACTATGATCTATTAGTTACTAGTTTAAAGATTTTTTGTATTTAGATGAACTTCGTGAGGCATTTTATGCTGTAGACATTTTCACTACTGATATCGAAAATTTTCATGATTTGTCAGAAAATTATACGTTGAATGAATTTTTAAAATTATTTTCTCGTAAGGATTCGAATGGAATGTTGCCTAATGATGAACATGAAGCAGAAGCGTTTAGTAATGGTAAAGAAGAAGATATTACCACGATTAATGAACATAAACTAATGAAATCTCATATGAACCATTATTCTGAAACCACTCAACCAAATAAATTTGTTGTATCTCAAACACTTGAGCATGATTATGTTGACATATTAAAACCACGAGAAAAACGGCGAGATACAAAATATAGTTCAATTTTTAGTGCTACAAGTAGTACAAATGGACCGACTTAGTTTTTTCACAATCACAAGTTTTTCAATCAGTCGTTTGTGGTTTTCAACACTTCATATTCAGTTTGCACTCAGATTTTAGTGGAAATAACACTGCAAATGGAAAAAGAAGATAAATTCATTTGCTGATGCTGATTGTTATGTTTTAAAATTGAATTTAAACAATTGATACAGTCTTAATATGAACGGAGAGAGGAAAAATCATTACAGTAATAGTCAGCGATAAGGAAAGGAGAAAAAAATAAGAGCCAATTGATTGTATTTTACGATTAAATTGAAATAATTGTCTGGACACTTATGGTCATTTATTACAGTGTACAATACTTACTGTTTTAATGACGATAACAGAATAAGTTTCAATTATTGACACAAAAAACTCCCATGTCAAGAAAAAAAGTAACGATAAACTTTTGAAAAGAGTTATTACAGTGATAATTTTCTGTATTTATTTTCACTATATTGCAGTCTTATTACTGAGCCCTTCAGTCAGAGAATGTGATACATTGTTTAAAGGTTCATAGCGAATTTATGACACGTTTACAATAAGTATTACGATACACTTAGGGGCGAAGAGGAAAAAGCACAGCTACTTCCTGATAACGGACGGACAAATTATCTCATACAAGCGCAAACATAATTTACTTCTCTTAAACTTGGTGATCAAAATCTTTATAGACTTTGTACTGAAGTCGTTACTACATTGACAATCCAGAACTTTGCTTTGAAAGCAGAATATAACAGTGGCTTGAATGAGAACAAAAAAATGTTAAAAATTTCTTATTTTTAGTTTTATGTCGAGTGAGACATAAAAATATTGTATGCTTTTATTGGACAGATCCAAACAAACTTTCATTTATCTAACTTAAATTGATTGATCAGCAGACTTTTTGGCATAAATCCTTGTGTAAATGTGTTTTAGTTCAGCTTGATGAGATGTGTAACTTTCTGTTGTTGTCATCGATATAAAAGTATATATGTGTATGTAAAACCAAAAAAACCTTGTAATAAAATTTTCATGGTAAATTTATTTTGTAATAAATCATCACTTGTCAATTTTTATGCATAATAACTATGTACATTTATCACTTGTTGACTATATCACATAGTGTGTCAATTGAATTATTCGATAATTTTTCTTCATTAAAAAAAAAGAAGAGTATTGGGATAATTTTATTTAATAACTATAAACATCAATGTAGAATTGTAAAAAAGAAAATGTTTTTCTAAGACTATTATTCATGGATAATTCTAATCGTATTAATGGGAAACTGAGAAAAGAAACAAGGATAATATGAAATATTTTTATTATTAAATTTATTTTCTCTGTTTATCAAACACATGTCATTCGTGTTATACACAACAAATTATCAGCAAAACATTATTAATGACTAATCCAAAGTGCGGTCTAATTCACGAAATTCATCAGAAACCATTCTTCATTTAATTACCTATACAACTTGATTAAGACATCTTAGCAAACTTTTGTGCATAGATTTCCTATGCACAAATGAAAATTGTCAAATTCAATTGTATATGGGGTCAAGGTATAAATCACCTCTCTATCCTTCAGGTAAAGAATTTTAAACAAAAATGTAGACTCTCTTACATTATTATAAATAATTTTCTTGTTGATATTCTATATCATTTTATTATTCAATAATACTTTTAACATAATCTTTGACATCCGTTCTATTAGACGAACGTTCCGGAAAGAGTTGAGCACACGTATAAAATGTCATTTTTATCTTTCTTTTTTTATCGTTCACTACTAAAGATATATGATTGAATTCATTTCCGTCATTTTTATAATTTTTTGCCGATGTAGTCGTTAATTTATTTGAAAAGAAAAAGTATGCATATATTTTCACAAGAAAAACGTAACAGAACTGTTTCTGGAGAAATATTGATCTTTCCTTTCAAATAAAATATAGTAATATATATTCAGATTTCATTTGTATTTCAAAAATCTATTCGTAGTCTAGATGAAAGCCAATATCGATAATCAAATACGAATAGTTCATTTTTCTAATTAGTAAATTATTATTTTGACACAATCATTCAGGCTCTTGTGTATCAAACTTTTAGTAGAATATCTATCCAACTAACAATGACAGAGGGAATGAAATGATACTTGTAAAAAAGAAAGCATAACTATTTTACATATAAATGAGTTTTTATTTGTTATATACTTCTCGTTTTTATTGCATTAGATTTTATTACCTAGAAGGTATTACACTTGAAACCATTGTTTGATCATGCTTTTTGACATCGAACAAAGTCAAAACTTATTGCGGTATAGTAAAATTCATATTTTTCATTTTTTTGACTTCGAGCTTTGAAATAACTTTTTACTGAATGCCCATTTCTTAGTCTACAAGAGCGACTCAAACAGACATATAATATATCAAATTTTTAGAACTTTTTAAAACTGAGAAAATTGCTTTTGAAAGTGACATAATCAAACAAGAACTTGACATAAAAACTATCATTTTGTAGAGTATATACGAATCTATGAACAAAGCTGATAGTGAGCTAGAAAATGGACTGGTTATGTGGTTTTTATTTTCAATTTATAATCTGAATCAAGAATGTGCGCAGAATCATTATTTTCAGATATTCGTCGCGTCGATATTATATAGAAACAAAAAATAAAAAGTATGTTTCTTTACACGTATAATAAAAATTCCTGTATATCGTCGCCTTCGTTTGTTTTTTGTCTTCCAGAAGAAGAAAAGATGGATTTTTAACATATTTTATTCAGTAATATAAAATAGTTAGACAATTATCGATATTCTTTGTATGTTTAATGTAATGATATGTGATACCGTTCCCGATTCTATCCCGCGAGACTTTTTATGGAACTGAGATCGAATTTTTTAAGAACAAAGTACCATAGTATGACTGAAAAGCTAATGTCCAGTGTCTTATACTACGGAATTTTATACTTTAGCGTAGGTAACAGCGACGCAAATTGCCATATTACAACGAAAATTTTGTTCCCTAGAGACGGAAAATACTTTTTCACAGGACTGTAGAACAAGCACTAAGAAAACTGGCTTCCCACATGTATTTTAAACTTATAGCATATATACTGATTGTTCTTTTTTATTTCTTGTGTCGATATGATAATATGATGCGAACGTTTACAAGAAAGAGAAAAAAAAGAAAGAAAAGAAAATAAGAAAAAGAGAATTGGAGAGAATAGAATAAAAAAAAAACTAATGTTGCTATGTATGAAAACTATTAGTTTTACTTTATTTGATTGTTATATTCTCAATATATATACATACACATATCCTATATCATCTCCTCTTTTCCATTTTATTGTGAACGATATACCTACATTAAGTATGTATCAATTCAAACGATATTGTTTTGTTAACTTAATTATTCGGTTTTAAAAGTTATTCATTCTTTAAAAATTGATTAATTTTGATTGAGTATACCCTAGTGAATGTATTCAAGCATGACTACTCAACTTAGTACTTAACTAGAGTAATACAATAAGTAGTGATAAAAACTCATATACAAAGTTTTTCGAGTTGTTTAGTACACATATATTAGAATAGACTGACATTTTTGGTTATTATTTAGTTGAAGAGCCAATTTTTGAGTAATTGTGGTCAGTATTTTTAAGTACTCATATTATCCAATCTTATATACAGGAAAAAGAAAAAGAGTTATTGATAAGGTGTGAGAAAAATATAAACATTTCTTGCAAATATGGAGATTCTTATATAATTAATATTCCGATAGGCAAAACAAAACAATGATGGAAAAAAGTGATTAATAGTTAATTTAATTTATGAGGTCTAAGAATTTAATTGATGAGTACATATACACCAGGACAAGTATTATAAATTAGGATAAATAATGATCCATTAGATATTTATAGAGAAGTTTAGCTTACGACGTGGGTTTTTTCTAAGAAAAAGAAATCAGTTATCTGTCTGATTACATTGAGAAAATAAAAGAGAAACAATGAATTGGTCATTTGAGGATAATTGATTTGTTAGTGTTGTGTTTTCTTTCTTGTATATGGATTCTAAAAGCATTGGTGTATATGTAGTTGAAAATGACATTTTATAACATAAAACGGAACTTCTTAATGTCAAAAAAAAAAGAAAATCTAATTGTCCTTGGACGCGTATAATAATATATGAAGAAAAAAAAAAAAAAAACAGCTTTTTATTGGCATCATATATTACACTTTTCGTTTGAACGATAGATGTTTCCGGGTAAACATAACACTTCGAGTCATAATGCTAGTTATTTGGTAAATAAAAAATAGCAAACTGTATTATTTGATTGATTAAACATATTTCGTTTACAACTAAATAAGTCGAACAGCTGCAATTAGTCATCTTTTTATATCAGATAACAATCTTGTTAAACCAATGATGTGAGATATTATAGACACTTGATCATTCACTGAACAGATGTATCTATATTAGACGATACGTTATCGTTTTTCATGAAATAAAAAGGACAAGATAAATTAATCCAAATCGATTAGACTTCCACTTGTTTCGATAAAATAAAATTCAATATGCAAAAAATAAATACTAATGCGCTAGCAACAAGTGTGCAGTATGCTAAAATTTCTAAAAGTACAATGAGTTAAGTTTTGAAAGTTTGAAACTGATTTTTACGTCTTTTCTTATTAGTTTGATATCGAATAAATCTTTATTTGATCCAGGGGTGTCTAGACGTTTGAGAGACAATGCCCCAAACAAAAGTAGGTGAGACACTTTTTTGCTGTAAAAATTTATTGTCCAGGTGGTACACTGAAGACTCGAACCTCTGAAATGGTACAAAAGACTTCAAACGCTTAGGTGAGGGTAGACACCGGTGATTTGATCCACAGTAATAGGTCGTTTCAATTAAACGATAAGTTTTTTTTTGGTAGAATTAAGAAGTACGGCGAAAAGTAGACCGCATTCTTTTTAATGTGAAGTTTATTCGTTTCAAATATAAGAGAAAAAGTACATTGTCGTATTCTAAAACTTGAACTATCACAAAATATCAAATAGATTTTATTGGAAGAGAGACTCGAATATATAAACACAGTTTGTAAGGTAATCATGCATTCGTTTATCAATCTAACACTTTTTTCCATAACTATATTTTTCTCGAAAAAAATGAGACGAGTTGTTTGACTCTACAATGACGTAATTTATCCTTTTTGAAAGAAACTAAAGTGCGGTTGGACAATGAGTGAATGAAGAAGCATTTTGAACAAACATATGACTATGTTCGGAGTAATTATAAGTAGTTGTCTAGAGTGTTTACTCAACGTTGTTTGTAGTAAAGAAAGAATGATAGATAGATGTGTCTTTCTATGATTAGTTTAAGGTTATAGGCTTTTGTGTGTGTGTGTATAATCAACATTCTTATGTCAACGAAAATTATCATGAGAAAAAAAAATGAACGTATACATAGAGTATGAACAGGAAAGTGTGACAGATAATGCTGTCATCAGATGACGATGATGAACTAGATGATCCTCTTGCAAACGATAATGATCAGATGTTCTGATTTTCAAACTATATATTCTGATTTTTAGTATGTATATGTTCTATTTTTAACGGATAATAGAACCGATTATTAAGAAGTGTATCTATTTTCATCATCGTCATATATCGTCATATATATATATATATGCAGATACTGTAACCTTCAACTTTTTTCCTCTGATGTTTTTTATTCATGACATGGTACTATAGATTCACGTGGAATAATAAAGAGATAATAATAAACTCAACATCAACTTTACATCTGCTTTTGATTAGAATATAATATCTATAAATCTAGACAAATCGAATGTTGTTTACTTGAAAAACATAAAAACTTATTATTAATATTGTCACATAATTTATTAATAGAGAAAACATTGTTTTCGATGTAAATGTAAGACAATCAATGTTTATCTCAGGTAATAGAGATTACAAGTAGGGTCATAGTCAACAATATTCTTACGTTCGAATTATATATTTGTTTTTGACTGATTTATCAAAAGGTGATTAATTTTAATAATACTAAGATTGAATTGAAGATATAAAATATTAAAAGAGATCGTAAAAGATGTAAATACATCAAATAAATTTTGTTAATAGTAAAGGTTTTATTGAGAGTGCCATCATTTTTTGAACTAGAATATAGCTATCATCGACAATTAACATGCATAAAAATAAAGTAGAAACAAGTCATTAGGGTAGAGTGCACAACTGAGACGATAATGTTTATATCAAAAAAAAAAAAAAATTAATCATCTACAAACGACTGATGATCTATTATAATCGTTTTTTTTTTCAGACCTTGAAGATTAACCTTTTTTTTCATACTTTCCGTGATCTCTCATCGATTCTTAATACATTCTCATATAGAATAAGAAGAATTTTTCTTCTATCTTATGAACAATTTTATCTATTATATGTTATCTTTTCAGATTAATAAAACTTCTGTTATTCAGATGTTTATAAATCAAATAACAAAATGCAGTTAGCTCTCGCATTGTATAACAATGAACGTGATGAAGAAGATGAACTTGAGTTTCGAAAAGGTGAAATATTAAATGTATTAATTGAAAATCCAAATGGTCTGATGGGATGGATGCTTTGTGAAAAAAATGGACAATGTGGAATATGTCCTGGCAATCGTTTACGTTTATTATCAAGTATAACAACTCCAACAACTTCAACTACAATGAATAATAGTAGAAATAAAAATATTATTAGTTCAAAATCAATGTCATCAAGATCATCATCATCGTCTTCATCTCAAGTAAGTTGAATTACCTTTATATATATAATTAATAATCAAATCTTATTTCTAAAAACTTTAATTAGTCTTTAAAAATATGACGAACAAAACATTTTGTTTAACGACTTATGATTAAGTAGTACGTGCGTACAACTAAGATAGTTTTATGTTTATGTACGACATTATGTTATATAATCCTAATCATTTTTTTATTTTCTCTCTTATCGCTTTAAAATTTATTATTTAATGTGAGCGTATATGTATGTATGAAGAAAGAAAAAATTAGTATTCAATAAGGTCAAATGGATCATCGTTGTAAAAAATGGTCATGATTATTATTTATATTTACTTCTATTTTTTTTTTTTTTCGTTTGCCTAGGTATACGAATATGTAATACCATTAAATCAATATCGTTCAGAATACGATATGCCATCAATTCAATATGATTATGATATTCCTATATCAGCTCATGAAAATGATTATGATATTCCTCGAACTGCAACAATAACTGAAACAAAAAAAATTGAATCGGGTAAGACATTATGAATTGTATATTACATTATATCTATCTATTTATCTATAAATTAAATAATTTAGATTCTCCTACAACTCTTAATTCATCATCTGAATCATCATCACGTTCGTCTGGAATCTATTCAACATCCACAAGTAATCCAACTGATATATCAAAATGTTCATCACAATATTCATTGATTCAACGATCTAAATCATCAGACACATACATAACAGATAAAAGTAAGAATCCTAACAGAAGTATTCTAACATATGTTTAATTTTATACAATATTAGAAACAGATAAAGTAACTATTGTTGAAATTATTTGACATCAGGAATGTGTCTCAAATTTTTTTTGTCTAGTATGTCTGGTCTATAAGGATATATTTTCGTACGGCAGTTATCAGTTTATTGTTTAATAGTTAGAAACTCATCTCAATGCCATATTCATTTATAATGATAAATAAACAGTCTGACATCCACTTTTTCTGTATCATCAATTGAAATATCTATTTTATTTAGACCTTCAACACATTTTTTTCGTTCATATATATTTATCCTTTTGTTCATCATGATAATGATAATGTTTTTCTAAGACAAATAAGCACCATATGCTCTATTTCTCTTTTTAATAATAAAGTGCCTAGTCATTGTGTGAATAACTGCTGATCTTTATGTTTATTCTAAATTAAAAAGATATTTCATCAATATATCTGTATTTATGTCTGTCTGATGATGTTCGCTCTAAAATAACTAGATGTTTAATGATTAACATACAATACATACATAAAGAGAAAGATGTGAATAGTTGGATTAGTTTTCCGATTGTATAGACTTAAATCACTTTACATTGATCCTATCTTATGTATATCTAAATGTGATGACACACTTTATGTTAAAGAATAAAAAGTTCAGGAAATCCTTGATTATACATTGAAAACGTTTTTCTTTTTTAATGTCGAGACAAGATAGTTTTATTATTACAATAAAAAAAAATCATTATTAAAAATGATGTAACAGATTGATGTAACAATAAAGAAGAAAAGAAAACCCGAACAAATGAAACACATGTCTCATTATGTCTCAAGTAGATGATATCAGATGTATTAATGAGTTAGTTGATTTCGTTTTCTGTATATGCTTGTGTGGAAAAAGAACAGTGTTAACTTGATCACGTATAGTTATATATAAATATACATATGGAAATGCGTTGACTTTTACAATGATATATTATGTAATAAATAAACAATGGATATAAATTTGATGACATTTATATTTAAGTTTTCTGATATTTTCTTTTAGTTCCATTAGATGAATTTCCTGCTCAATTTCGTAAATTATCTATTCGTTCATTATTACCCGATAAATTTCGTGAATTACTTCTTGTTTGCGATGAATTATTACAGTCATCTTCAACAAAATTTGATCAATTTTCAAAATTAACCACTATATGTTTTGAATATTGTGAGAATGGTTATCAATTTTTATCTGAATATGGTTGTTTATTTGATCGTCACACATATAAACAATTTAAAGATATTCTCATAAAAATTGAACATTCTCTATCACAATTTCAACAAAATTTAAGAGAAAATAATAATGTTAATGATGAATTAATATCTCAAATAAAATATTTTTCAACATTATCTAAAGATATGTTCAATTTAATACGATCAACAATTGAATTAAAAATAAAACAAAAACACGATAGTATATCGACAATACCAATCGAAACATTAAAAAAATTAAATTTAAAACCCATTGCTACAAATTATGATGAGAATGGTGAAGATGATAATAAACAACTACAACTACAATCATCAGTGTCAATGAACAGTGTCTATGATACGATTGACAATAGTAAAACAGGTAAGACATAACTCAACTTTCTTTAGAGCTAGATGAATAGTGGAATTGTAAAACATCAGATAGAACCTATTTTTTTCTCTTATACAAATTTATTATCAAAATTCAAAATTAAAGGCATGTGAAAACCGTTTTCATAAATTACGTACATAGTGATTTTATTCTTGAAAATGAACTTTGTATAGTTCGAAACGTTGAAAATAATTTAGAAACTAAATAAAATACTTTAATGAAGTTAAAAAACGTTGCTGTTATCGTATCTTTTATTTTGAAATTATTGCCCATTAATCGGAATAATATCGAAATTAAGTGAATGATGAACATGGCAAAGCTCTAAAGTCATACAGAAATAGTAGAATATCGGATAGTGCTCTCTTTTCTTCGTACACATATCGATAAATGTTTCCCTCTCTCTCTCTCCCTCCCTCCGTTAGTAACAAATATAGTCTGTTTTATTATTCTTCTATTTCATTATTTATGACACACTGTAGTAATGCAACATTAACTTGAATTGAAACCTTCTGTTCTATTTGATTTCGATGAAATACTTAGAATTATTCACCCATTTATGACATATATCTCAAGAAGAATAAATGTTTTAATTACTTGTGATTTAATTTAAGATTCAAGTTCTATTGTTAATAGTACACGACCGTTACTAAATAATTCCAAAACATGTCATGTAAATTTATCAAACGAAAATTCTTATTATCCAATCACTTCAACTACTTCCTCTACTTCCACATCTCATGATAAAAAACGTTTAACAGACACGTATGACTATATTGAAGATGATTATTCGACTACAACTAGTGAAACTGATACACCATCACAATCATCAGATTTATTAAAATATTATTATCGTCATATTAATGAACAAATAGATTTAATGAAATTACGTTATGATAAATTAATCAAACGTACAAAACGTCGAGATGGTTTAGTTGATTCATCATACGATAATTGTTATTATTCGACGACGGTCATTGATCGTAGTAAACAATTGACATTAGATGAAGCAAAAAAATTTATCGTTGGAGGACATAAACTTGTTTTTGTTATTGAAACATTACAACAATATGCCGCAGGAAGTACAAATACAAATATTTTATCAATATTATTAACGGAATTATGCGATTCATTAGCAAACGTTGTCTTGTTTATTAAACAAATTGTGAATAGTAGTGATGGTGATAATAAACAACAAATAGTTAATGATGATTTTAAACAAAAAGCACAACAAGTTATGAATATAGTGACCAAAATTAAACAACATGTCAATAAAATGTGATACCTACTAAACAAAGACATATCTATCTGTCGATAAAACAAATTGTTCATAATAATGTAGTGATTAGAATAATGTAAACAAGTAATGAAAATTGAAATCAAATATTTATGGAGAATTAGTATTATATTATTTTCGAATTTGATGAAAGAAGTCACACTCTTTTCTAGATTAAACTTTCGATCAATCATTTTATTTATTCTTCTCTATATTCTAAGAATAAAAATCTCAATAATTATTTTTTGTTTTTTACTAGTCATTTTGAATGAGCCAACAAAAAATAATGTTATAAAATCAGGTTATATATGTTTTTTACTTATATTTCTTTTTGTTTCTAAATTTAATCAAACATGTTTTTCTTGTTTACAATGTAATGTTGTAGTTATATAAATCTATTGTTTTTATTTGTGTTGTGTATACTTTTGTTTTGGCGAAATGTTAAACGAGAATAAAATAAGAATAATTGATATTTTCAGTCTATGCTAATTCTATCATAAAATTACAACATATTTTAAAAGTGTTTTTTCAATCAGCAAAGTGTCATACAAATATCATCTTAGACTATCTATACAAGGACAGTTGATGACATTTTAATCACAACTTTGTACATAGAAATAGTTAGTTAATGATGCCAGTACCCAAAGGATGTATGATGAAGATCATGAAAATAGGATTATGATAAAATGTCGAACTAACTATAATAAATTAATAATCTTTTATCGAAAACAGAATTGAAGAATTAGATTTCAGCGAGAGAAAAAAGTCCCGAATGACAAAAATATTATTCATTTTTTTCTGATAAAAAAAGTGACTATTTTTGATTGATTTGTCCTTAGCACACGTTCATGATCTTTATACTATACAATATTAACAGAGTTTTTTTGGGAAGATATTATAATAACGGTATGGTTTTAAAGAATTTCTAAAAGTGAATTAAACATCTTTCATATTCTAATAGAATGATATCCGATTTACAAATACGAAATTTAAGACAAATCTTTATAATTCTCTGACGATTGTTAATTAATACTCTCACTCAATTTCTTCTCGAATACGATGCAATTTATCTATCTTAAATTTTGAATAAAACTTTATCTTGGAACATGGAAATTATACAATTATTTTTGAAGAAAATTTAGTAAATTAAAGAGAATCGTTTCAGGAATTAAAATTAGCTTTGTTAAAATTTTTTGCCTGTCTCATCTAACAAAACATATTACTCATTATCTAAAACTTTATGAATAACAATTTTTTTCAAACAAAAAGACAAGAAAGTCAACTATCAGCATTTCTGAAAAATATATACAAGTGAAATTTCAAAACGAAACATGAGCAAATATAAAAAACATTTCATAATTATGGTCTACTATTTCTATCACATTCTAATTGACATTCACGTACAAGTACACGTGCAGATGCAATAGCTCGTCGTAAACGTTCTGCTGAATTTTTATTTCCCGCATATGTTGGTTTGATATCTTTGCCCATTTCTTCAATAACATTTAATAATTGAGCATATTTACTTTTAGATAAAACACGATTTGTCGTTGGTGTAGAATATTGTTGTTGTTTTGGTGGTGGTGGAGGAGGTGGAGGAGGAGCTAATGGTTGACCAATTCCAATTGCAACTGTTGGAGAATTTCTACCAGCAGCCATAGGATTTAATATTGGACGAACTTGTGGTGTAGGTTGATTTTGTTGTTTTTGATTACGCATACTCAAATCCATTGTTAAATCCATTGTTTCCATTTGATCCATATGTATTTTTAAACAACAACAATATCTATAGTAAAATGATTGATTTAATAGCTAATAAACAGCATAATTAATATAATATTTGCTCAATGCACTAGTTAGCCATTATAGTTAATAGACAAGAAATAAGCATGAAAGATCACTTGAAAAAACCAAACTTATTGAAAATAGTCGTTCGTGCTAAAATATTGACTAATTTTGGACAAATCTATTTTCAAGACTATTTATTACATGTTTTTTAAGTTTTATTTTATTTAACAAACGTCAATTCTTTTTAAATTGTGCAAAGTCTAATCACAACAGATAATGTATCAAAAGACGAAAGAGATCAATTTTATTGTAAATGAGATAAATAAAGTATAAACTATTGCAAAAACCAAAAGTACATACACATTTGTATTTGATAAATAAAAAAAAAGAGAAGAGAACAGTTTGAAAAATGGATACATTTTTTCAATAAAAAAATATTGTACTTAAAAAAACATTTGTAAAAAATATTCGAACATTTTTAGAACGTTCTGAATGTGTCTATAGTTCATGAATAATATTTTTACTTATTGGTAATATATTTTGTCAAATCATTAATGCCGTGGTGGAGGCAATCGACTTGGCTTTGTCAAAGGTTGTTCTGATATCGTGATAAGACTACCTTCTAATTCTAACATTTGTAATTGACATTGTAAATTTAATAGAGATTCCATGTCTTCTTTAGCATAGAAACTTTCCATCTAAAATAAAAAATTAAAAAGGATCAATAAAATTGGTAGATTAATTGATTTTATGAGATGAATGTTCGATTTATTGTCATCATTTAGTTAATTATTGTTTACACTATCTCGACTACTGGATAAAGATTAAATGTACTGTACATACCTGTCTGTTTAATAAAATATTAAATCCATCACTCCAACAGTACATATCGTAATCATTTTCAGCATATAATGTGTAATTAAGATCATTATGAATAGATATGGCTATTGTAACATGAGAATTACTCTAGGAAAATACATAGTAATAAATAAAACAATTTTCATCTATGCAAATACTTACATGTCTATTGATTTTTGGTGTTCGATCATGTACGTTACTTCGATCCACATTACATTGTACATCTTTGATATTTTCAATTAAAACTAGAAAAATTCAATTAAAGAATAAAAAAAATAAAGACTAATAGAAAATAAATGTCTTACTCATTGTTTTCATGAGAGTAGCATTAATTGTATTATTACTATCACGTGAATCTTTTGTTAATGTTCCTCCTACTTCACTACATTGAACACCCTTTTCATTTTCAAACAATTGCCAATGCATTAAACGATCTAAACCGAAGAAAAACAAATGATTGTTAAATTTTTTTCATTCATTTTTCTCAATAATCTATAGTTACTTTTTATTTTTTTCACTCCCGTTCGATTTTCATACGTCATGAAGATTTGTCCTTTTTTCATTGTTCTTAACCGCGCTTGACGCGTTAATGATTCAACATGTGGTCGTAAATGTTCTTTCAAAGTTCTTCAAGTAATAAATATTAAATGAATAGTAAAATTATAATAATACGAATAATAATAAACAACTTCTTACTCGACAACAGGCAATTTCATCACGCCCTTTTCACGTTCTAATTCACTTTCATCAGAAATTTTTGATATTTCTTTATAGTTATAAAAGTTTAAACGATCACAAAAATACTCAAATGTAAAACGTCGAGTGATCGGTGATACTGCGGATGTTAAAATGTGCATTGTTGACGATACTGGAGACAGTGGCGTTAAGACCATTGATGGAGAATAAGATGGTAATACTTTTTTGATAGCGGTATTTTTCAGATCATTTGTATTGAGTGTAACATCTGATAAACTGTTGAATATTTGCTCTTTTATAACAGGGACAACCTCAAAAAAACAAATGAAAACGACAGACAAAACGGCTTGTATTACAATAAAGTCTTCAAATCAACGTTTGACTTCTAGATCATAGTGTCTTGACAGTATACTTACTATATCGAAATCTGATTGTTTCGCTCTCATTTCTTTCCATGTTTTATTAAATAATGATGTACATCTAACAAAACATTGTTCAAAAAATGATGGTATTGTATAGAATAAAAGAAAATAATGTTCGATTTGTTGATCTTCGGCAGCTAATTAAAACAAAAATAGTAAAGACTAGAAGAAGAAAAAAAAAATGAATACAGATACATACGATCAATGCCAATACGAAATAGTTCACATAGAATTTTTGTTACAACAATTGCCGAACGAATTAATGGACATTGATTTTCAATTGTTTTACAAGAATTTTCTAGAACAAACTAGAGAGCGAAAAAGGAAATTAAATACGGCGAAAATATACTCATGAAAAACTTACTCGAATAAAATCGTTTTTTTCATTAGTGCAAAAATAATTGAGATTCTCTAATGATAATACACCAGGTGGAACAAGTTGGAAATCTTTAATAGGTTCTTTTGTATCCTGTAGATGAAAGATACAGGGAAAAAAATCGATAAAATGTGATAAGAAGAAAAAAGATTCTACCTGAAAACCTAATCTTTCATAATTTCGTTGAAGAGCTTCAGAACGTCGAACAGTATCGGTATTGTTGACATTGTTATTCAGATCATGCTGATGATTTGGACTAGTAATGAAGTGAGCTGCTACTGAGTTACTATCATATGCACACTTTCGAATTTCATTAATCATTTCAATAGATTTCTGAAATAAAATCAAAAAATGTATTCTAATTAGCATGTACCTAAAGATTTATTGTACATCAAATCAATCTCTTAACATCCCATTGTTTCTAACAGATTATCTCTTACTGCATCATGTCGATTTGCCGATTTTGTCATGGAGTTTGAATATGTTTCATTCAAATAGTAACGTTGTAATCGACACAGTTGTTGTGATAAGGTTCGACTAAGATCTAATGATGGTAAAGATACTCTCTAAAGGAGAACAATGCACAGGCAATAAATATAACAGTATGAGAACAAATCTTTCCGACATTCTCTTCGTTTTGGTTTGTATGTTTAGTATGAGCGACACTTTACTTCTTACTAGAAAGAAGTAATGTGTTACCTACAGCTTTATCCAAATAGAATCAAGGCCGCTATGGCTGTGTGGTTAAGTTGTTTGGCACGTACCCTCAAGGTACTGTGTTCGAGCCTCGGCGCCACCAGACATGGAATAACCCTGGGCAAATCATTAACGGTTGTTTGCTTCGGATCACCCGTCCGACAGCATGCTGACTACATTGTGACATACACCGGGCCTCATAGCTAGTATGTGGTTAGTTAGTGTGTACGGGAGCTCAAGCAATCGAGTAAAAGAATTCTGAGTCAGACTGGCCTTCTATCCAGAGCTACAGTTAGTATTAGTTGTAGGGAAGATATCGGGTTTACGAAACTGTCTCCGGACAGCACCCTATACCGCAAGGTAGCCGAAAGGCGGGATATTCTTCCTCCTTCCTTCCAAATAGAATCAAATTTCCGGTACTAACTACTTACTTTAACCGAGTGAACCATTAATTCAATTCCTACAGAGATTTCTTCATTGTTTGTGTTCTAAAATGATAGAGTGCATAATAAAAAGGCATATTACCCATGTAACTGCTGTCTTACACAACTGATAATCGCTTGGACTAATTCCTTAAAACAACTACATAGTGTTGAATCTGACATGAGTTTAACAACCGACTAAAATAAACAATAAAAAATAGATAATTGATCAAAATTGCAGAAATAAAGCTTACAGTGCGAATAGCCTGATCTCCTTTTGACATGAGTAAATTGATCAAACTTAGTGCATAATATTGCGTTTCACTATCATACAGTCTAAATGGCGAAAACGTAGTGTAATTCCAGAACATGTCATCTGTAACTTAGACAAAAAAAAAAACATACTTTCCACAATATTCAAACAATGATTTTGCTCGAATTTCTTGGAGTACACGTTGAGAATGACGAGAACTTAACATTGAAATAAAAAAAATATATCATATAAAAAACAGCTTCTTTCCTTATACTCTTACCCACTAGTAAGAATCGAATGTAATATCATCATTGTTGGACAAATCACAGACGAATGCAAATAAACTGGTCCATTTATTAACGGAATTAGCTAAAAAAGAATAAGGATCTTAAATAAAGAAATGTCTACTGCACAAGAATTAGACAATAAAATCTGTCTAACTAGAATATAAATTATGTACTTTGTCCAAAATATTTTGTACATAATCAAATTTATCCCAATTAACTACATGTTGATTTGTCATTATCTGATAGATTGATCGTAGTAAATTAGGTGTATAAACAAAAAATTCATCACTAAATAACAATAAAACAATGGGTGAGAAATTATCTAGATCAATTAATAATTGATGTGTAAACCTGTTATTTTTTTCATTCATCAGTTGTATCAATAAATTTAATCCATTTCGTTCAACTAAAAAATAAAAAAAAAGATAATCACTGATGGAGAGCGGGACTTATGTGTGATTTATTTATAATGCTGCTAATCTGATATGTTTCAGCCATATACGAAATTTGTCTTTTTCGAAATATCAGATACATAAAATTTTATTTCACAAATGATAAATCCTCCGAAAAGTATCTTTTCACTTCATTATTATTTCAAGTTACCGTTAGAAAAGAACCATACGTAGGCTAGAACTAAGAAGCTAGAACTACAGAGATTAAAGAGAACTTACTAAAGTCAATGGCAAATGTTTCATCGACAGATGCTAATTTTAAACGATCAATGGCTTTCGAACGCTGGTTTTGATCTGAGGAAATTAATAATTTTATGATGTCTTGAGCTTCGTAAGTCTAAAAGTGAATATGTGCATTTTTATTTAAAACATCTTACATAAAACACATTTAGGAAAATCATTCACAGGTTTGTCCGAAATCACGGGCTGTTCAGGAATTCATCACAGTAAGACGTAAAGAAGAAGATCAATACAATCTACTGTTTGTCTGTCGTCTTTTCCAAATAAGAAGGCTGAATAAGAACTGATACTTTTATCAAATATTTACCTATCGAATAATCAAACCGCCAATCTCACATGTTTGTCTTTGATGAACAGCAGACGCTACGTTTTGGCTATACTTACATAAGAATACGACAGATAAAAAACTTGTCCAGTTGGTATAAGATGTCGATTCTAGAAAGAGAATGTTTTGTAATCGAATAAAATCAAAATCAGCTGGTTCAATCTACTTCTTCTGTAACAAATTTATGTGTATCATCGAATCTTAACGAATAATGATCTGGTTCATCAACAGCCCATCTAAAATAAAAACTATATCATTCACAGTTCTATTAACCTCTCTACACTATACATACTCTGCACAAATATTGCTGATATATGTACTTAATGGAATACTCTTAAAATGAAAATAAGATGAAAAAAATGTTGTTGTTTTTTGTGCCAAAACGGCGCTTACGTGATCGAGTTCGATCAGTTTTGGTAATCTGGGACTGTTTGAATATTTTCCATGCAAATCTTTCCAATGCACACCAATTTTTATTTTCGAGTTATTGTTCTTTGCCAAAGATAGTGAAGTAGCCATATATATCTTAAAAAAAGGATAAAATATCACGAAACACATCACTATGTATCTTATAACGAAGTTTCTATACGCGTACGTATATACGCAGTGAATAGCTAGGTCATCGATCAAGGGTTTGGAAAACTTATCAAGCCCATCATGTTTTTATTTGTTTTGAGAAACCAACCAAAGTTTAACATCACAGCCTCTGTTAATTTTCTGCATGAAGTGTACATTCCATTCTTCAAAGTATCGCATTCTTTGTTCCACGTCATGAACGCTTTGTCATTAGAAGCACTGAGCAGCATAGCCTAAATCAGGTCTTGTTCGGCGACGAAAACCACAAAGCAGAATGTAGACCTCAATCTCACTAATTGATCACTTATCCCCTTTAGTACATGCTACTATCACTATTTTATTACCTATATAAAGAAAAGAGGGGCGGGGTTATCATTCGTTCAGTTTTTGATCGAACTGACTACATATTTCAGAGAGGGCGTCACTGTATCCAAGAAACTTCGGTGATTGGGTAATTTCTCAAGCTTAAATTTGGAAATTTTTCGAAAGCATGAAAAAAAAGTACACAAAGTAGTAAACACTCATTCTTGATCATGACTATAGACATGGGTAAGACGAGGATGTTTTAGGCTTGATAGCAAACTCTGGTTTCCAAACTTTGGAAGCTACACAAATCCAACAGTAGGTTAGAACACTACCATTGCACAGGATCAAATGTTGTAGGAGTTGTTTTACTTCCTTACTATTCTGTCAAATCGTTCTCCTATCTCCTTTGTCAATTTGGAACAAAGAATTAGACATATAGAAATAAAACTCGTGTAAATATTGTAAAAAAGGAGAAACTTGGTTCTTGAGAACCAGTTTTCCAGTGCGGTGACATTCTAGCTTGTGAAGACAGATAAATTAAAGAAATTTCTCTTATGAACAAAACGATTATCGAAAAATCTTAAAAGATTTACTCGAGAGTCCTGATAGAATCCTGCGGGACTCCCGAAAAATCCCTTGAGAGTCACGTTCACGCAAAAACTCCGAAATTTTTTAGAATCTTTCGAGAGTCCCGCTGAAAATGGGCTAGGTATATTCACCTTGTTATTTTGCTGAGACATATGAGAGCCATTGATTTTGACAACAAATTTCATCACATAAGTAATTCATTACTAAAAGATCAGCTTGTAATAGCCTTGACTGAGAACGTACTGTTTTTGTTTTTTAAGTCGTGAAATATCTCGATTTTTTTCCTATCTCCCGATCAGTTCTTTAACACAACCGATCAGAACTGATCGGTCCCGTTGCCTCACCGCTAGCCTCAACTTGCACCTAAACAAACATCTGAAACACCAAAATACTTGGCTAAAATATGTGAAATAAGCAAAAAAGTGTTGCTAACGTTAAAAATTCTCACGAGAGTTTTCAAGATTTTCCGGGATTGTTGACTAGAGCAAACAAGTTCATGATTCCCTGTAGATTGTAATGAAGAATAATTATTAAAATGAGCTTAAAAAACTCACTGAGGCTGCTTCATTTCCTCTTTTTATGTTAAGCAAACTTTACGCAAGATTGTCGCGAAAAATGATTATAACCCTTACTTCTTTACCAGGGATCGTATTACAAAAAAACCTAACTCAAGACTTAAGCCTTAGATGAACTTAAGTTTAAGCCTGACTTAAGTTCGAAGGCTTAAACCATATTACTCACAAAACTTAAGCCTGTCTTAAACTTCAGTCCAAACTTTGACTTAAGTCAGTCTTTTTTTGTAAGTTTTTGTAAGTAAAGTTTTTTTTGTAATACGACATTCAGAAGTGTAAGTGAGAATATTCGCTATTAAGGAGCAAGATTTGATGAAGACTTAAAATCAGTTAAAACCAGGGAGTCGTATCACGAAAAAACTTAAGTCACAGACTTAACTAAGTCTAGACTTAAGTCAGGCTTAAATGTATAAAATTACCACGTAAGTCAAGGGAGAAACAGCTGAATTTGATACGTTTTTGAATTTACTTGAATTTAACTGAATTTATTTGATTTAAGTGATTTCAACTGAATTTAAGTGAATTTTGATTGTGGTAATTCGGAAAATAAATGGGGCAATATTTGTTTTTCGAAACGGTTTCAAAAATCTAGTGGAACAATCTAGTGGAATTAGGGGAAATAATCCGTTTTTGCCTATTTTTGAATAATATTAAAAAATTCATAACTCAGTCAAGATCTATCCAAATTATGCCAGAATACCAAGACGTACTCTGTTTTACCTGCTTAATACTCTGCAGCTCAATAAAAGCTTTAAAAACCAACAGAAAATACTTTGGTTTTTGAAAAGATTTTCTAGAAATCTTCCGAAGTACAAAAAGCTTTTTTACTATTTGCAAGTAAAAAATTGTATTGAGCAGGTAAAATAGAGTACATCTTGGTATTCTGGCATAACTTGGATGGATCTTGACTGGATTATGAATCTTTTAATATTACTCAAAAATAGGCAAAAATGGCTATAGGCTTTCACCAGGTTTTTCGAACTGTTTTGAAAAACAAATATTGCCACGATATTCAGCGTGGTCGATCACCTATGTTTGCATTTATTTTCGGAATTAGCATACCTAAAGAAATATTGATCCTAGGGCTCTTAGGAAATCCGATGCCACGCATGAACTAGGGCAAATTAAGAGTTAGCTTAGTTCCCATTTTCGAGACGACACTTTGGACTATCTATCTATAAAAGCAAACTGATAGATTTTTATCTCATTTTCCGAAGATCCGAAGTGGTTTTCCAAAGATATCCTAGATAACCGGTCTTTCTAACGGCTTCGCAAAAGAGTTTCGTTTACGAAAACATAGGCTAAACTGTCTTCTTTCGATTGTTGAAAACTACAAGTCTCTATCTTTTATCGTTTTGGAGTTATTCGTGGAGTCGATAGTAGAAAGGAAAGAGAAATCTAAACGCTACTACACGAATGTTCTTCACAGTATTGACTGTTTAATACCCACACCGTTACCATGGTAGATTTCGGAGGTTAACTAGCATCTCTCTCTGACTCCCGTTCAATTTAAGTAAAGTTTCCTTGACTTTTTTTAGGAATTTACGCGAATATGGATGAATTTACGTGAATTTTAGTGAATTCAGGTGAATTTTGAATTTACTTGAATTTAACGGACTAAGTTCAACTGTTTTCCCCCTTGACGTAAGTGCACGTAACGAAGACTTAAGTCCAAATTTTGACTTAAGTTTTTTTGTGATACGACCCCCAGCCGTTCAGCAAAAATGTTCTGCACAGTTTGTCAGTTCGTATCCTTCACTGATAGTATGAAGAAATAGAAAATACATAATTCAATAGAGCTAAAGAGTTTATTTTAATTCGCTAGTCTACAAGAATTATAATGAATATTTGTACTCATGCTAAACAATATTTTTATTTGTAACAAGTAGAGTTTTTATTAAGAAAAGTGTAACCAATAACATTACTCTTTTGTTTTCTGTATATCTTTGATAATGATTTTTAAATAAATCGAAACATTGAAAATTGAAAATGATTCAAACCGTTGATTTGGTTATAAATTACTTACTTTTCTTACTAACTAAAAAGTATTAGCACTTCATCCTTTCTTACCGACTATATGGCTCTTCTTAGATTTCAAAATTCTTGTATCGATTAGACCAGAGGTGGAGTGAATCAGTATGATGTGTTTACTTGTGTTTATTTGTCAACGGAGACTAAAACTATGAGTAATAATTGTTTGTCTGTTTACAACCGTTGTTTACAAAAATACATGTAAAGATCGATTTTTAAGATAGTTATTATCATTATTATTTACATTAAAAGCATATGACTGACTGATAACTGTATATAAAAAACAATGGATGAATGAAACGAGCAAAACATGCAGTTTTTAAGGCAGATTTGACTGAAATCCTGCAGTACTCCTTGCTTATCGAGTCTCGCATATGATGAGAAACTTCGTATGTTTTATCGACAGCTTTTAAAGATCTTTCAATAATTGTTTTCTTAGGTATTTATATGTTATTTATTGACAGGCATCTGTTTTTCAAGAATCATCGAGATGAATCGATGTTTTACATCGACTATGACAAAGTTCATTATATTATAGAAAACGCCATTTCGACCATATTTATGATGTTTATAAGAACTACCTTTTCTTTTGGAGTCCAGCGGAGTATGGGTCTATTTTTTTGTCTTCAAATCGTAGTTCTTAAATTTTCGAAAGTACATTGATACCGAATAGTTTGAAGTATCCAAATCTCATATTATATATAAATTAATGCATGAAAAAAACGATTTTATAAACAAAATAGCAACTAGCAGGTGATGCAGCCAGAATCAGTCACCAACCAAGACTGTTTATTCACGAAAGTGAGATATCACTTAAGAATATTGCTTATAAGTTTCAATCCTCGCGTCTCTCAAGCCTAAATTTTCCCAAACGATGCCTTAAAAGTCTCGAAAAAACACGTAATAAATGATTAATTACATAACGCAAAATTGGAAAATTCCTGAAAAATACGCAGGAACTGTGTAAAAAGTCAATTTTCTAAAGTTTTTCAGCGAACCCAAATTTCTTTTTAAAATAGGAATACAAGAATTAGCTGCATCACTTAGATATAATCTACATGTTGTTCATACTCAAAAAATGAAAACCATAAGGGGCTTGATTTTAGAAGGGTTATAAGTGTTTTATGGAAACTGCTATCAGGAGCCACTTTTATAAAAAAACTTAAGTCAAAAATCGAACTTAAGTCATAAAAGACAAAGAACTTTTTGGACTTAAGTTTGACTTAAGTTTTTTTTATAAAACTGACCCCATACTATATTGATTTTTAATAAAAACCGTAACACAAAAAAAAGTTTTCATCCAGTATATTTGTACTTCAAAAGAATTCAAATAATAGGCAGAAGATAGTTTTTCATGACTACAAAGTAGTTAGTGAGATTTTTTTATATATCAGTCAGCAAAGAAAAGAGACTAGATAAGTCGTTGTATTTTTATTAATAACTCATCTATAAGTATGACAGTATTTCTCGTATGACTTTTTACTTTTGCATTTGTAATCAAACGCTCAGTATGTTATTTCTCGAGTATTTCAAGCCGCATCTTTTAAAAAAGTTCATGTTTGGGGGTAAAGAGGGGGTTGAAATTAATATCTTTTTGTTTTATCCATGTTGCCAATGTGATTTTAAGGAAAAATCTTGAAAGATTACATTAAAACCTAAGCAAAATCAAATTCTTGGGTATCGTAGCATAATGGACAAAAATATGCCTCAGTTCTATCTAATTCGGTCGAAATATAAACAGTAAATGTTTTTTTGATCGAATTGCACGTTTTAAATGGTACTGAACTCTAATGGTCATAAAACGTCGATGGACGCAATATAAAATTAGCATATTTTTACATCATTTAATGATTTTTGAGCAAAACTTGGATAATTTTCCATATCGTTTGGTTTAGCAGATTCGAAACTAAGTTCAACTGGTGTACTGAAGCTTGCGTTTTTATGAAATGGACTACCGAATGTTTTCAATTGTGAAACACCCTGAAAAACAGAGAACACACGTTGGCTAAGGCATGAAAAAAAATATTACATACCGGTGCTGTTCGGCGATGTTCTGTCCAAAAAGACACTGGCATTTCTTGATAAAGATCATGTGGCTAAAACAAAGGAAGAGTTTTTAAATAAAATAAATTAAGATATTGACGTCTTAAAGAGAGAAGGTTGGATACACGTTCTCTTTCATCTAATTCTTCGTTCTTTTATTAATTGGAAAAGCTACCTGTGTGGTTGGTGGACATTTAGATTCGAATTCACGATGAAATTGTTCTCTATATTCACTATTTATTTTATTGCGTTCTTCTGTCTGAAGTCTTTCCTTTTCCTGTTGTCTTGCATTTAATTCCCGAACAACTTCCCGCGTGATTTTACTTTCCATTAAACGACTACGTGCTCCTAAAATATCATTTACTATTCCAGTATAACTTCATAAATCATCGCTATAATCAAATACCTTGATCTTTTTTCTCAAATGGTCCAAATTTATTATAATATTCTCTATAGGTTGTTTCATTATCCATTGCCGAGCTAAAATCTTGCGTTAACAAGCCAATATGACTGTCTTTTTTACCTCGTGCCGGTTTATTAGTACTAACGTTCGTCTGGTAAACTGGCTCATGATCTAAATGTGTCGTGGCTCGTTCTTCAACCCAGTTTTCAATTAACACGTTTCCATTTGCATTAGGTATACGTCTAGCACGTTGAATATTTGCCATGATTCAAGTTTTTCTCAAATGCCTAAATGAGCCAAACAAATAACACTCTGTTCAGACAAAATACTATTCAGCCATTAATGTCGAACTGTTCGGCTCGTTACACAGAAACGACTTTACCAGATCAACTCTGGCTCTCTCGGGTAAATAGTTATTATTTTATAAATCGATGACTAGTTTTTTTAAAACTCAACTTTTCATGATGCTACCTTCCACATAATCATGCCCATTTTATAACGACCTCTATGGTTCTAATTCTGACATTTGACTTAATCGGGACAAATACACTTATTACACCCCCCTCATATATCGACTATTTCAGTTTAAAAAGAGACAGTCCCGCGAATTTCTTGTAGTACACATTAGGGTATGTTTGGCAGTAGGTGGTGGGC
>CAJNOQ010001777.1:0-28655 GCA_905250885.1 Didymodactylos carnosus | reverse complement strand
CAATATTTGTTTTTAGAAAAAGTTTTAAACGTCTATCGAAGGGCCAGTTACGAACATCATATTGTTTTGTCTAAAAGCACTTTTACAAATGAGAAAAAATTATTTTCTATAACAGAGTATTTTTACCCTTTTCCAAGTTATGACCATCGTCCGACCTGTATACGAGTTTGAAACGTCCAAAAAATTATTTTTATGCGTCAAAATCAGCGCTCAATCTGGCTCATGTAGAATAAGGCCTTAGAAAATATTTTTCCTTCGTTATTCAATCATGATCTGAACAATTAGCTAAAAATAGTTTATGTAGTTTTTATGTACAATATTTTTCACCATAACTAAACCTTAATCCCAATTTATTCATCTTGATCCTAAACCAATCGTAACTGGCATCCTCGATAACATATAGTGCACGAGATTTCGGCAAAAAACGAGAAAAAAACATTTTTTCGAAAAAAGAATGAAAGTGAGTTTTTCAAAAATCTAAATAGACTATTTTGTTTAGAATTCAATGCTAATTTCAAATATATGACTTATTTTCAAAAATATGGAGGACGAAAAATGATCTTAATGCTACTCATCCGCTGACCGAAGATTGTTTTCCAGATTACTTCAGCATATTCTTTAAAAAAAGTATAATTCTAGTACTACCCATGCAAACTTAATATCTCAAGCGACTAATTGTCCGAGTAGTCAAATTCTTCGAAATTCATTTTTGGACTAGTCGTGTTATTTGCGGCGAGTTGTGTAGTAATCGAAATATCGACTATTTAAAACCTTTTCGGGTCAAAGTAGATTAGTTTGACTAGTCGATTTTATAAGTTTTGAGCGTAACTGGGCAACTCTGGTTGGGTACAAGCCCAACTCAACTCCAACTCCGTTTCAATTCCGAGTTAAAATCTATTCGTTCTTTTTCCTTCCTGTTTTTTAATTCGTTCGTATAACGGTCATGTTTTCTTTTTATAATAGTATGCACCATAAAATCATTATAATAAATCAAAATTACATTTGAACAATGTTAATTTTGAAAGCATATTCTTTGACATACTATTACGATGTGATCGAAACAAAAAAACTGATTATGAAAAAACACGCTCCACAGGAGTTGCTGTAGTCGAATTTGAAGAAATTTTGAATCGGAGTTTCGGAGTTGGAGTTGATCAAATCTGTCATCAACTCAACTCTGATGGTTTAAAAAGCAAACTCGAACTCAACTCCAACTCCGCAAAAAAGATACTCAACTTCGGAATTGAGTTGTCCCGCTCTGGTTTTGAGTAAAGACAGAACTATTATATCGACCAGTTTTTTCACTCGTCGAACTTGTGCATGAATAGAGAAGGTGAAACTGATTCTAGTTGAACAAGGTTATGTGTAAATAATAGTAATCTGAAACTCGTACACAGAATTTCTACATACCTAAAACTGTTATTCCTTTGTCTCCTCTTGCTACGTTTTCTGGTGTTGGTAAAAATTCCTGATCGGAAAATTTGAGCTTCTGTCCACCAGATACATTTCCAACAGATTGTGATGTTTGTACAAGATGTTTATGAATATTATAAACTTCAGACGATGAAAAGTTTCGAGTGTCCTCTACTGGACAGACTACATTAGACTTATTTATCGAATTTGTTTTTCTATGTACACCGCTTATGTTACGTTTTAATTGATTTTGCTTTGTAGAACATTTCAATTCTGAGTTTTCCATTAAAAAAAATATTTTGTAATCGACTTTTATGATAATAATAAGAACAAATCTCCAATTAATGACGAGTGAATAGGATTTTTCATTATATTAACCATATCACTATGGTGTGGAAAAGCGAAGAGGTGTTTATTATGCTCTACGCAACGTATGCTCTGGTAAATATAAGGACACAGAGAAAAAGCAGCAACCATTTTTTTTTTCTGCTGAAGTACGATACATAAACACGATAAATTGTTACTACTAAAAACGAAAAAAAATAACAGCGAAGGCCAGAAGACCCACCTTTCTGACTTTTATAGTTTTTTTATTTTGATATCTATCTCATCCTGTACATATCACCATTTCATCCTTGTTCGTATTTTACTTTTTTTATATGTATGTAGAAGCACAACGATGATAATAATGGTCTTCTTTAATTAAAAACAGACAAAACAAAACAAAAAAATTATGTTTGTACAAGTCAAGGGTTTTTTTCACAGAAGCAATATCATATGAAAAAATGAAATTAAGATCTAAATAGATCAACAAATAAAAACACAAACTAACATCATTTTATATACAATTTTTATCGTTTGCCTGTCAGTCGTATGAAAATAACATAATAAAGTAATCGTTTTTAAGATTTTGTATGGCAACTATAAGTTATTGACTCCAAAACGGAATATGTATGAGCTTGTAGAGGAAGACTTGCTCTATCCAGCAGTGTATATACTGTCGAATCCTAATGTGCACTGTCAAAGAAAATTAAAGGTAACCCCTCTTTTTTTCGACTTTTTTAGAAATCTTTTTTATTTTTGAGTTAAATATTGTACATTATAGAGTAAAGTATCTTCTACAAAATAAGGCCACTCACAGCTGCCCAAGGTCTTTCGTTGAGGATATACGAAAGGAGATACGATTTTGCTGGAAGCCTTTGAAAAAGTCATATTTATCATATAACGTCCAAAATGATTATAATTCTATCAGAAAATATGGTGGAGAGCTGGGAGATATCTCATTTTGTAGAGAAATCTTTACTCTACACGACTAACTGTTTCAAAAGTTTATCAAGTACTGAATCAAAGAGAAAAAGGTTTCGAAGGTAAAAACATAGGGTTTTTTCAGCCTAAAGTAACAAACTTTAAAAAATTCGTATCTCCTCAACGAAAGGCCTTTGACAGTTGTGAGTGCCCATGTCGACGAAATCGCGATATTTTTGACAATTAATCGCCATTCTTGAAAAATCGCAGATTAATTGCGATTAATTGACGATTCCGATGATTTTTGTTTTTTTAAAAATCGCCAATTAATTGCGATTAATTGTTGATTTTAAGCGATTAAATGGTTATTGTTATTCACCATTTTATTTTGCAGTAAAGTATGTATATAAGAAACACAATTTCAACGAGAAATACACTTCTGTTTAGATCATCTTTTTATTTTAGAGTAAAACGGGTTTATCAAGTCTTCTCGGTGATCCCTCAGAGCTTTAAGTCGAGGAGCCCAATGAACAGCTGGTATCTCGGCAATACCTAAAATCGAGTCGTCGGAAAGACTCCGACTTCAGCTGGTGCTAAGACCCTTGCTGGGGGACGTACATGGATGGTCTTATTTTGTAGAGGATACTTTACTCTATAATGTACAATATTTAACTCAAAAATAAAAATGATTTCTAAAAAAGAGGAGTGTAACGGCTGCTTTGTCGTTACTAAATTTGTTCTCTCCTTCTCCTTTCGAGTGGAGGAAGGTAAAAACTTCATTTGGCGGAATGTATGAAGAAATAGAGAAAGTTCTTCTATGAAATCAACTCATAAAGAATTAATTTCCGTTTCCGCGCGTTACACGAAAAACGAGTCATAAATCGAACCTAGTTTCGTTCAGAAAAAGGACTTTTTGTTACTTTTTCTCAAAACATTAAAACCTATTTTCTTTGCACTTTACTTTTCAAAAAGTAGAGTGTTTGGTTTTCCTTTCATTCAAGTTTTTTATTCTTCTTCTTTTACCATTTAAATAAAAGAAGAAGAAATTTATTTTCAATTATCATATTATTTAGTACGAATCGGTTTTCTTTAACGTAATTTAAGTTAGTTCATTTCGTTTGCGAATTTCTTTTACTCCTCCTCCTATTGAAAATATCGACTTCGATTTAATTCATTCAACATCACCTTACACAAGAAGAAGGAGCACAACATCACCATTCTTATTATAGAAAAAGAAGACTAAAACTATTATTCATATTATTGTGAATATTTTGACATTGTAAAAATGAGTTCCTATTTTTATTGTGATATGATAATAATAATGTGTTGTGCTGGGAACATCATCTGGGATTTACTTTGTGCAAGCTCGTAGAGAAAGGCCTACGAGCAGCCACAAGGGGTTACCTTTGATTTTCTCTGACAGTGCACATTAGAATTCGACAATATATGCACTACTGGATAGAGCAAGTGTTCCTCTACAAGTTCATACATATCTCGTTTTGGCGTCAATAACTTACAGCGCCTTTACGTCTAGAAAGACTGGTGTTCAACTTGCAATATGTCAAAAGAAAATGAAGAGGCTAATGTGCAAGAAACAATGGCTTTAATCTTCTTGAATGATGAGGTTCACTGGTTATCATCCGTCAATGGTACTTAGATACCAAAAGTCAGTTTTCTGAAACGTAGTTTAAATTAGTGAATTTTGTGCTGACTTTTAGAGAGTTTGTTGAAGCAGACCGTTGGCTTTACCAGTATAGAAGAAAAAGACACAGAAAAACGATAATTATACCACATAGCACTGTTGAAAAATCTATATGTGCCATTTTCATATGGTATTTAAAAATCGAACTTTACCGTACATCTCTAATCGTTTTATAATTTGTTGTATTTCAACTCTTTACAATTCTAGAAAGAAGATTGTATAGAATTTAAAAATAGCTTCAGAACCATTTTTACATTTAATCATTTGTCATTTCATCTTTTCGAAACAGATTTTGTCTAGTTTTCGAGAACAGCTATCGTTTCCATGGTCCGGTAGTTGTATTACAGTTTCAGCTTGTTCTTTGGTTCAACTCAAAGAGAATGAAAATTGCAATCTTGAAGTTATGATGATCTTCCACACTTTTTTTCACTACAAATGCTACAGTAACCGATTTTTTGAACTACAACCTGAGTTACATGCTCTTCTCTGCCTCCCTCTGCCGAGAGAAACTATTCTCTTAGTAAATGGTGTCACTTTCCACAGATATAAATGCTTCACTATTTTACTTAAGTTGATTAACGCGTTAATTTCTCAGTGTTATTTGATAATTGAGTAACTGTCCTGTCGTGAAATTTCTACTTGTAGCATTATTTCACTTCGGAGGAAATCTTCCTCATTTTGAATGATGAATTTTGTCAAATGAAAATTTGCAGAACGTAAGTAAAGATAGAGAAAAATTACGGAATTGATGAAGGAATGTTACGCTAACGAAGAAAAACGAGATTGCTGATTGATTGACAGGTTGTGTATAGCATAATAATTGACCTCGATAACAAATAGCACGATGTAGTAGTTGTATAATCCAAATGAGACCAACTAACTTGTGATCTGTTATTCAAGATATACGTACACAATATTGAACATATACTAAAATCAAACATTTAGACATAATATACAGAGTTATGTATTCAATATGACCGAGTCAGATACATGGTTACCAATTGATATTCAACAAAAATTACAAGAACTTGAATTAGAGTTAGCTGAAGGTAAGACTTTTGTTCAATGTACTGATGTTTTTATTTTAAGCGTAAAAACCTAATCTATTTGTATTTATACGTTCAATATTTTTTGGGTTAAAACAGAGCACGTCAAATTTCTCTACAATAATAGTAACATTGGTGATATCAGAAAAAAATTAGCTTCATTTCATTTAGCGTTCAAATTAAACATCATGACTATTGTGAATTTTGTTTTTCTTTTTTAGGTGACATAACACAGAAAGGTTTTGAAAAAAAGCGAGCAAAACTATTAGAACCGTATAGAAAACAACAACAGCAAACAGATGATAGTCGATCAAGTATGACTCTATCTTACTGTTATTAAAATAGCATTACAAATTAACTCTTTATTTTTAAAGATGAAAATTCAGCTATTGTGACATCGAATCATAAACATCCTAAATCAAGAATTCAATGTCGAAGACAAAAACATGACGGATACAATCGATATCATTCAGGTATGTTGTACATGGTTCTTGGATATGAAAAGAGTTAGATAAATTTGTCTATATTTTTACATGTTACTTTTCATTTTAGATGTTCGTCAAGAAGCCGTTAAACAAGCACTTGAACAGTATGGTAATAAACCAATAACATCATCAAAACGAATATCAAATACTCAACAAATATCAGCAGGTAGATAGAGAAAAGAGTTTTATATTTATTTTTGATTTTGGTTAATTTGTTGTTTTTCTTAGATTTATCTAGTGATGATGAAAGTTTAACATACACAACAGATGATCATCAGTCACCAGTACAACAACCAAAGACAATTGAACAACAACAACAATTACCAGAATTAGAAACACTTATTAAAAGTAGAGATATACGAGACCATTGTCGGAGTTTTTGTTTGTATTTTTTTATTTTTGTTTTTTTATCTAGATATCCCAGCACCATCTTTACCGCTACCAGTAACATCATCATTTTTATCTGATTTTATTCATCGGGGTCAAGAAGCTTCTCGTACGTATAGAGAAATTCATTTTTTTATATCTAACTGATTATCTATGTTTTTCTCGTTTTTATTTTAGTTTCATCTGTACAACCAGATTTGACACGCAGTGCGGGTGCTCGCTATCGTGATCCAAACTCAGACTACATTAACAATAATTATCAACACTATGTCATGTACGAAGAACGATCACCAGCAGTTATACAACAAATAAATCAAAATACAAATATAGGTGGTATGTCGATAAGAATGAATCATTCTAATATAATGGCTAGGCCAGATAAAACGCGTACATTTTTTGGAGCGGCCCGTAGCGGCCGAGCCAAATGCATTCTACATTCTACAAGCCGATCCACCGGGTAGCCCGTAGAATCTAGATTAGTATGGAAACATAGGAGATATTAAAAGCGCTGGATTTCGGTAATATATCAGCAGATATAAGTTTATAGAACTGATACTCAAAAGACAGTCAACTTCGTCAGCGATATTTTCAAGAGAAGATAGTGTCTTTTTCTCACATTTAAAATAAGTGTTGCCTTTCGATGTTGTCATGTAATTTTATCGACTTTTGGAGAAAAGGGCTGGGCTCGCGTGCGGGCCATCAAATTGCAGCCCCGGTCCGGTCCGACCCGTAAACAAGATTCAAAAACGTAGGTCTGGCCCGTGACGATCTCTGCTACTAATCTGTCGATTTTATTTTTTTCAAATAAATTTTTCTTGTTGACGCAAAATTTAAAAGATTAACATTCATTCAATCGTCCAACTGTGACGGTCAAAAAAACGAAAAAATGATGAAAATTTTTTAATAAGAGTTCTGCTGAAATTTTCAAATATGCTGTAACGTTCTCCGTAAACGTTTGCATTTTAGAAGAAATACTTGAGAGAAAAAGTAAAAAATGTGAAAACATTTTTTTGAAAACATGGAAAAAATTCCTTTTCTGAGAAATCTTTGCCATTGTACTCTTTTAATTCGAAACAACCTAAAACTTTTCACTGTTCAGCTTAACAGGCACATCATTTTTGTTCAGAATTAAATTCTACATTCAATGGGATGAGAATAAACGTTTCATAGACCAAGTCTGACTTTCGAACGTATGATTTTCCAAAATACATCCAAAAATACCAACAGGTGTTAGTTCCAAATCTTTTTCTCCTGAACGACAGTCTCACGAACGTTGAAAAGATCGTAGCATAAAAATTCTCTATCTGTTGATGTTAAATACTTGTAGCATCGTACTTGATGATGAGCACAGCCTTACACAAATTAATAGATGTTTACAGAAAACAGGAGATCGTAGTTGGATAATTGAGTGGATGTTAATCCTTTAAATTTTGCGTCAACAAGAAAAATTTATTTGAAAAGACAAAGTTGATAGTTTAGTAGATCAATGAATTTTCTATCGAATGAGCTCAAAACCACATTTTATGATGATTTTTAAAGTGCTTCAAAAACAAAATCGACCCGTTACATTAAAAAAATAACATCAAGACAAGACTTTTTTAGAATCGTATGTCACCTGAACCTGTCGTTCTCTTTCTATGAAATTTACAACATAGTTAAAAATAATCGATAGACAATTAGTTCTCATTTAAAAATAAAATATTCTTTAGCTGAAAGACTAGAGTATCATTATGATAATAGTAAAAGAAATTTACCAAAATATTTTCCTTAAATTTTCCTTTTTATTCAACGTTTCCATGAATTCCATTGCACATTTTATGTAAGAAGAAGAAGAAGAATTTCTCTTTTTAAGATTTATCGAAGGACAAATGTATGCATGCATAATGTGAGCGCTTTTTCCATTTCAGAAAGATGAATAGAAACCTTGTATTCATTCTAAAGCGGATGATGTTCGCTAGAGTATTTTTGTTGAATACTAATTTAAACTCATTCAACGAAGAAATTTAAATAGTATGAAAATAAAAAGCATTGTTAAGAATTGTGTTGAATAAACAAACTTTTTATATCATCTATTTTATGAAAATCGATAATATATCACGGTTAATCGTCGGTTGCCCGGAATAATGAAAAATGAAAAAAAACAAAACGCTGAAAGTAAGATCTGTACCGACATCGTGCTTGCTCCACGGAAGAAAAAAAAAACGCATTTAAAAATTGGTGTTTTTTTACCCGTTTGATAAACAAGAGTTTCTCCAAATTTTGTTAAATAAAAATTGCAAAAAAATGAACTATACACTACTATGTTTTGTAATAAGAAAATTTACTAAAAATTCTGCAAGTGGTAAACAAACTTTTCAGAGACAGACTGAAGAAAAAAAAAAAAAAAAATTTTTTTTATCACGATAAAAATAACTTACATTAACATAAGAGTATAATTTATCGAAAAAAAAAAAAAAAAAAGATTTTTCTTTTACCAGATTAATAGTCAATATTTTTTCTTCTCGTCATTATCGTTGCTGATAAATAGGTTTATCGATTATCGTTCATCCTTAGTCATAGTCCCGTCATAGTCCCCTTACTCGATAAGAAATGAATAAAATTTTGTTTTTGACAGAGAAAAAGAAAATAACTTTTGTTATACGACAAAAATTTTAATTTTAACAAAAAGCAGATTTTAAGGTTTTTTTTTTTCGTCCATTATTGTTGAGTTTTTAGCCTATTGTTATTATTACCTTTAAGTCATTTTTCTTTTCTTTTCTATCCATCATCTCGCCGTATGAATCTTATCAGAACATAACTATACTTGACATTTTTTTGTTTCGTTTTTTTTTTTTTTTGTGTGTATGTGTGTTTTACTTACTTTCAATGTATTAACCAATGCCAATATTTTCGATGATACTCGTGTACTCGGTTTCCGTTCTAAATTATTTNCATTTTTCGTAAAAGTAACATTACAAAAAAAATGTCATGATATGCTGCTAGGCCGATTATTTGTACGTATTTAAAAATTATTTTATTCAAATTTTTTTTATTTTAAAATGTACATGATGTACATATATATATATAATGTATATTCGAGTTATAAAATATAATTCTTTCTCTTCTTATCGTTATTCTATTGTTTGTCGCATTTGACAAATTATTATTCGAAGTTCGTTGAGTAGGAGGGGAGACAAAGGAAGAAGAAAATGATAATCATACCTATAGAAATCAATTTCCATAACTAAATTCATATTTATTAAAATAAAATAAAAAAAACCATGAATCTATTTTCATCAACTACGGATTACAATTATACAATTCGTTCTACTCGTCGTCATTTAAATAATTTAGAACGGAAACCGAGTACACGAGTATCATCGAAAATATTGGCATTGGTTAATACATTGAAAGTAAGTAAAACACACATACACACAAAAAAAAAAAAAAAAAATTTGAATAAAATAATTTTTAAATACGTACAAATAATCGGCCTAGCAGCATATCATGACATTTTTTTTGTAATGTTACTTTTACGAAAAATGTCAACATTTTATCCGTATTCAAACAATATTCAGTTGCTCTTAAATATCTTGATACTCAAATCTACAGTACTCCACAAAAGTAGCGACTAGGGATGAGCGGTAACGGTAAAACATTTTTTTATCGAAGTTTACCGCGGTAAAATTTTGAGAATTTTTACCGGTTTGCATTTACCGCGGTAAAAACCTGAAGTTGTTACCGAAGTGTCGGAAACGGTAACACGTTTTTTACCGTTACCATTCATCCCTAGTAGCGACTTCCTCCTCTGTACGTCAAGAACTATGATAGCTAAAAAAAAGTTGAAAATTTTGTCAGAAAGATGACACACGCTCATCTCTAATCTAGAGAAAAAATTTTGAATGAAATTTTTTTGTTCAGAAATCGAGTGTTAAGAATACTGTTCGAGTCAGTTTTCTCTGCTATGTTATTAATTTTGCTTGAAAATATAAAGGAAGCGAAATGAGCGGATATAAGTGAAATGGCAAAGGTTAGAGATAAGCGTGTCATCTTTCTGACAAAACTTTCAGCTAAGTTTTTCGGAATCATAGGTTTCTATGATTATTTTTTTATTATTATGGTGTACATTTAATGCAGGTTCTATAGTAGAAAGGGTGACCCTTAGTTCTTCACCCTACGTATGTTTCAATCGTGAGTGCTCGTTCTCAATGAATTTCCAGAAATCACTCAATAGTTGACCTTCATACTTTGGCTAGACAGTGTAGAATCTTCGATGCGAATTTAAATTAAAAATGACGCTCCTAGATTTAGTTGTCAAGTTTTTTGCAAAGAATCTCCAGTTTTCAACAAAAAAAAAAGAGATCCTTATCGGTAAAATAGTTGTATTTCACTGACCATTAACTCACAAAATTCATACCATAGATACAATAGAGTCGTGTATAGGCATTTAACGGTTATTTTATCGGGGCGCTTGGGAGCAGTAGTTTTAAAAATTCGAGAAACTTTTTAAAAATTTTTCGACTCGATAGTTTTATGCACAAATGTTTGCTCTACAAAAGAGATATTGCAGAATTTCTCACGATGGTTCATCGATGATAT
Organism: Didymodactylos carnosus; assembly: GCA_905250885.1. NCBI lineage: Eukaryota > Metazoa > Rotifera > Eurotatoria > Philodinida > Philodinidae > Didymodactylos > Didymodactylos carnosus. The sequence goes on along the minus strand of CAJNOQ010001777.1, from coordinate 17,799 downwards.
ATGGATGTTTTTCTCTAAAATAGGACCGGTTATTAACTAACCGCTCAGTTTTTCAGATAAAAACTTTTTTATTTTTAAAACTACTGCCCCCAAGATTTTTAAACTTCTTAGATGATCAGCATTCGATGAGAGTTTATGACCACACAAAATCAGAAATTACTAGCTATCATGGTTCTTGAATTACAGACAGAGGGTCGCTACTTTTGTGGAGTACTGTAATCACTTCTAGCGCTACAGTAGTTGATATGCTTATTATCATGTATTTTGTGTACATTTTAGCGTCCTAAGAGAAAGGAACTACATGAATTTTTTGAAGACAATGAAGAAGAACTTGCAAGTAAGTTGAAAAAGATATTTTTTTAATAGAAACATTATTTATCTATTGTTTTATGTCTAGTGCCTCCAATTGATCCGCTATCACCAAAACCCGAAGGTGGAATCAGTGTGCCATCGTGCGGTGAACAACTTGTTGTATCTTCTCAATGGTCGAAAAATTTTATTCAAGCGATTAATCAACATGGAACTAATCAAGGAAGAAATAATTTTCTTGTAGTACTTGATGAACAAGGGAAAGCGGCAAATACTCTAACATTTAGTAAGCATTACCATATTTTTGTTCTATTTTTGTTTATAATATTTAGTCATTTTTCTAGTGAAACTAATGACGCGTTCTCAGAAAATTGCCTATAATCTTTTAAATAAAGTTCATTGTCAAGGATCAGGAAGTAATTCGCGTGAAAATTTACTGAAATCGGGCGATAGAGTAAGTTTTGTTGTTTTACGTTAGATGATCATTATATTTAAATAAACTTCTTTTTTGTTATTTAAGGTTGCTCTTGTATATCCGAATAGTGATCCAATTAGTTTTATTTGTGCATTTTACGGGTGTATTATGGCTGGAATTGTCCCGTTACCGGTTGATGTACCGTTAGCTAGGAGGGTAAGAATGTGTGCATATGTGGCCTCATACTTGTCTCCTTCGTTTGTAATTCGACAAAACTTTTTATTCTTTTCTGTTACTTTACAGGATTGGTTATCTCAACGTATTGGCATTTTATTGGGTCAATTAGGTGTTAAAGTAGCTTTAACTTCTGATTCATGTTATCGACAATTGCCCAAAACAAATTTAAACCCAGCGTCGACTACTCATTCATCTACTCCAACAACGACTTCAGTACATCATAGTCATCACGGTGATATTCTCTCATTCAAAGGATGGCCATCAATTGTCTGGTTTGTTACTGAACATTTACATAAACCACCGAGAGATTGGACATTACCATTATTAGTCCAAGACTCGAATAATCGAAATAATCCTGCCTATATTGAAGTAAGGATAAAATTACAGTAAAATACAATTAGTTCATTTGATTATTCTCTCTTTTTTAGTACTCATCTTTAAAGGATGGAGGGGTTGTTGGTGTTACAATCACACATGAGCAACTATTAGTACATAGTCAAACACTTATTAATGCTTGTAAATATACATCATGTGAGTAAAAGGTTTCATTTTTCAATATGTTTAAAAATGTTCAGAATAGTTTGTAAATGACGTTCCTCTAGAGACATTTATGTTTACAATACTCAGTATATATTCTAGAGTGTCTTGTATCGATCTGCATAAGTCCAACCTCTGACGGATGACAGGCATTTTGCTTGAACCTATCTATCTCAGCCCAATTAGTTTTGATAACCTTAAAATTAATTCTAAACTTAGATTTTCGACCACGTCGAATTGCGCCTCAATGTTTCTTTTCAGAAGAAAATTGAAGAACCCAGTGATAATCGATCCAAACTATTCCATAATTTCAATATATACTCCATTGTGTCTGCTAAATCTGATCTTGTAGTTAAGATTAGAACATTCCCATGTCGTCTATTTTTCAAGAAAACCGATAGTTAACCGCGGTTATTTCAGCTGAAACCATAGCAACACAGCATAAAAACCGACGGTTAAGCGCACAGTAAACCGACAAAACGGCGGTTATTTCCTTCTAACTGTGCGCTTAACCGTCGGTTTTTATGCTGTGTTGCTATGGTTTTAGCTGAAATAACCGCCCTTAATCGACGGTTTTCGAACGGTTTTCACAACATGGATTGGGACGTGGTCGAAAACCTTTGTTTGGAACTAATTTTAAGGTTATTAAAGCTAGATAGGTAGGTTCCAGAAAAATGCCGTCCATCCGTGAACTATAGAATCTAGAGATCGGACTTATGCAGATTGATACAAGACACTGTAGAATATATACTGAGTAGTTTAAACATTGGTGTCTCTAGAGGAAATTACAGAGCGATGATCTCTTTTTTTCAACGACGTGTGTGGTACACCACCTGAAGATCGTCCCGGCAACCTTATTTTTGGATAGGCATCCCTCCTCAAGTCTTCTCTATACAATGGTAAAAACCGCGAGTCGTTATCTCTTTCCTATCAAAAATGATTCAGAAAAACAGCAAACTGTATTGTGTTTTGATATGGAGATGGTAGTACTTGGAGCTGAATCATAGTGTGTTGGATAAGTTTGTTAAAATCTTCGTTTCTGTTTTATTTAGCTGACATCTGTTTATGTTGTGTTGATTTTAAACGTGAAGTTGGTCTATGGCATGGTGTTCATGCTGTAAGTTTTATTTTTCTTAGAAAAATGAATGCAAAATGTTAACACTAAAAAAAAATTTGTTCATTTTGGAGAAAGAGTATTGACTGTATGATATAAGAAGATGAAATTAGGCTTTTTTTCTCACTTAATCACATTTTACGTGTTTCAGAGTGTATTATGTGGTATGCAGGTATTATTTGTTCCTTGTTCATTATTAAAAGCATCACCATCTAGTTGGTTATTAGCCGCTAGTAAACATCGAGTGACCGTCGGTATAGTTAAATCACGGTAAGTCGATAATATATATGTAAGTTCATCGCATATGTTAAATTATTTTCACTGTGGTCAATTCTAGTGATATGCATTGGGCTGTATTATCATCTCGTGAATCTAATAGTTCATCATCAAAAGATACTCCACCAATTAATTTATCATCCTTACGAATCCTTTTAATTGGTGATGGCTCTAATCCTTGGTCAATAACTTCAGTTGATACATTCTTATCAACATTTCATTCAAAAGGTTTAAGACAAGATGCACTATGTCCATGTTCATATTCGAGTGAGACTTTAACTTTATCCATTCGGCGATATGATAGACAGTCAACATCACATCAATGTGGAAGAGGAATATTATCAATGCAAGCATTATCATACGGAGTGGTGAGAGTTGATCAAGATAATTCATTAACGTCATTAACAATACAAGATGTTGGACATGTGCTACCTGGATGTAAGTTATTTATAGATGGAATAAACATATTCAATTTAATAAAATTTATTTAATAATACTTTCCTAATTTCTATCTATTCTTTTTCTAGCTATAATTGGTATAGTTAAAATTGATGGTCCAACATCGTTATGTCAAACAGATGAGATAGGTGAAATTGTGATATCATCCAAAGCCACACCCTCTTCCTACTGGTCACTGCCCGGATTATCTCAAAACGTATTCAAAGTTTGTCCACTCGGCTCAGATGAACGACCGATTGGAACGCAAGAATTTGTTAGATCTGGTCTATTAGGTTTTCTTGGTCCAGTAAGTAATCTTTCTATATCCATTATTATTTGACTAATGCTTACATATTCTCTGTTATAGGGTGGACTATTATTTGTAACAGGTAGTCGAGATGGTTTGATGCAAGTTGGTGGCCGTAAACATAATAGTGATGATATAATAGCAACAGCTTTAGCAGTGGAACCCATTAAAGTTGTTTATAGAGCAAGAATTGTGGCGTTTTCAATAAGAGTCTTAAAAGATGAAAGAATTATTATTGTAGCTGAACAAAGACCGGATATAGCAGAAGATGAGGTAAATAGACTTTTCATTCAGTTATAGTTTGATAGTTGACTTATATGAGTATCTTTTTAGTGTTTTCAATGGATGAGTCGCGTATTACAAGCTGTTGATACTATTCATCAAGTTGGCATTTATTGCCTAGCATTCGTAACCGCAAATACATTACCAAAAGTATGTAAGATTACGGTTTTTGTTCTTTAAATTTAATTATAGTCTATATTTTTAGAATCATTCCGGTACAATTCATGTTCATGAAACACGTCGACGTTTACTTGACGGAAATTTACATCCTTGCTCGTAAGTATATTTAAAACTGACCATATTTTTTTCATTTACATTCTTTTTTTACCATGTTTTAGTGTATTAATGTGTCCACATTCTTGTATTTTAAATTTGCCAAAACCACGTGAACATCATCCAGAACGTGAAGTTGGTCCTGGAGCTATATTGGCTGGGACAATAATTCAAGGAATGAGATTAGCTGAAGCCAAAGGTGCCGATTTACACGACGATGAAATGGATGCAGCGCGAAAAGTATGTATTTCAGTTTGTTTGAAAAAAATCTAATATTTGAGTATTTACTTGTAGCTTCAGTTTGTTGATGATATTTTAAAATGGCGTGCAACAACCACTCCCGATCATTTACTTTATTCGGTTATCAATGCTAAGGTACGTTATTGTATAACTATTTGATCGTGACTGCTAACGACTATAGATTTATTTTGTTCATATTTTTCTTCTGGTTGTAGAGAATATTTTAATGAGAAAGAAATCAAATTATGATTTTTTTGTTTATATTAAAAAGTTGTTTGTTGTTTATGCTATTTTATTCGATATATTTTAGGGTCAAGAATCAGCTAAAATCTCGTGTTTAGCTCTTCATAAACGCAGTGAACGTATTGCTTTGGCCATGTTAGATCGTCTCGATTTAAAACCAAATGATCATATTGCACTTCTTTATCCACCATGTGTTGAACTCGTATCTGCATTTTATGCATGTTTATATATTGGTGAGTAAAATTGGTGAGTTTTCTTGTTTATCAAATATTTTCTAATTTCTTCTTGTTTAGGTGTAATTCCTGTGGCCATCCGTCCTCCTCATTCTCAGAATTTATCAAATACTCTACCAACTGTTAAAATGATTGTTGAACTTAGTCATTCAAAAATGATTCTGACAAATGGTACAATAGCGAAATTGTTACGATGCAAAGTAAATAAAATTTATATAGATAAACTATTTTTTTTTTTAAATTATCTATTGTTTTTCATTCGGTATGTGTAGGAAGCATCCACTCTGATTGATCCAAAACTATGGCCATTAATTATTGATACAGACGAATTGCCTAAAAATAAAAAAGTGTTGAATGTTGAAAATAGACGAAAAACAGATCAATTGTGTTATCTTGATTTTAGTATATCAACAACAGGAACATTAACAGGCGTCAAAGTAAATGAAACACTTTTAAGTTTAAAAGTTAAAATAATAAAATATTTTGCTTATTCTTTTAAGATAACTTATAATGCTGTAGCAAATGTATGTCGTTCCATTAAATTATCGTGTGAATTATATCCGTCGAGAGAACTTGTATTATGTCTTGATCCTTATAATGGATTAGGTCTTGTACTTTGGTGTATAATTAGGTAACAACGACTTGCACACATACACACACACACAGTTATTATTCTGTTATCAGTTCCCTTGAATATTTGTCTAAATTGACGATATTTTTCTTAAAATAATTTCATTAGACAATTAGACGTCTATTGTGTGATTTCAGTAGCGGATCTAATATACTTTATTATCCTACTGCTATATATTTTGTGAAATTCCTCAGTATCTCCAGAGAAGAAGGAGTTGAAGTATTAATTATACTCAAAAATCCCTGTTTTAGCATATTTATCTTAAAAAGCCGCTGCAATTTTCGTTAAATTCTTAAGACTGCGAGGTATGGACATTAGTGGGATATCGTAGAATCACTACAGCAAGATGACGATGTATCGGATCAAAAAATCGATTATTTTCCGGTGTAAGCTGACACCATAAGCTAGCAATTGCTAATAAGAAAAAAAATTCATTTGGCCGAGACAAAGGTACAAGAGTTCCAAGTTTACTTTACGTAATCAGCTGTAAAGGATTAACCTGATTCATTCTGTCTTCTCAAACTTTCCTTATCGTAATTACCCTTTTCTAGTCTGTTGATATTGCGTTGTCGCCTCTACGATTTGAAATACATACCCTTTTTCCGCTATTATTTTTATTCTCATTATTCTTTGAGTCATCATTTAAAACAAAAAACTAAAGTTATATTAGAATTGAAAAAAAAGAATTTTCGACGAAATTGAAACAAAAAATTTGTGATTATTTTCGATTTCTAATTAATTTTAAACTCACTCTCTGCATGGCACCTGTATGTTTGTACATCCTAATCTCTTTTATGTTATTGTATACTATACCCAATACCATCTTTCGGCTAATGTTAAGGGATTTCACCATTTTAGCTCCCACAAGGGGTTCCGTCTTGACAAGATTTCTTATCATGAGTTAATTAAATCAAACTTTACGTTTAGTGTTTTTTTTTGTTTTCTCTTTTAGTATTTATGCTGGTCATCATTCAATTTTGATTGATCCAACTGAAATTGAATTGAATCCATCTGTTTGGATGTCAATTATTAATCAATATAAAAGTACGTTTTATTGTATTTATTTATATTTCAAAAATTCAAAAATTATTTTATTATTTCTATTTTTAGTTCGTGATACATTTTGTTCTTATTCTGTTATGGAATTATGTACCAAAGGATTAAGTTCTTCAATTGTTGATCTTAAAGTAAGTTCGACAAATGAAATTCAATTAAAATTAGATAATAAAAAAATGATTTTTGAAGAATACATTTGTATTCCTGTTTTTTTTTTCTTTTTAACTGATTGACTGATGTATTTTGCTTAATGTTTAGAATCGCGGTTTGAATTTATCGTGTGTTCGAACGTGTGCTGTAGTTGCCGAAGAACGTCCTCGTCTTCATTTATTAAATTCATTTTCAAAATTATTTCAAACATTAGGATTAAATCCTCGTTCAGTGAGTACAACATTTGGATGTCGAGTCAACGTTGCCATATGTCTTCGAGTATGTATAATGGAGAAAATGATGTATTCTACTATTTTATAACTATTATTTATTATTTTCAGGGTGCATCTGATCCTGATCCTTCACCTGTTTATGTTGATCAACGTGCATTGAGAAATGATAGAGTAACATTAGTAGAAAAAGGAAGTCCACATAGTTTATGTTTATTAGAATCGGGAAAAGTAAGACATAAAAATATAGAATTTATTATTATTATTATTATCATACTGATGATTTATGCTATTTTTAGCTCTTACCGGGTGTTAAGGTTGTCATTGCAAATCCAGAAAGTAAAGGACAGTGTGCTGATGCTCATTTGGGAGAGGTAATATATAGAGATGACACATTTTTTTAAGTGAGAAATATTCAAAATAAGGAGAATTTTTGTTTAGTTATGGGTTCAATGTTCTCATAATTCATCTGGTTGTTATACAATTTATGGTGATGAAAATGGTTTAGGTGGGGATCAAAGTCAATATTATGCACGTTTAGCTACGGGTGATACAAGACAAGTTTATGCTAGAACAGGCTATTTAGGATTTGTTAGACGTACAGATTCAATAGCAGCAGATGGAAGTATGTTAGAAAAGTAAACTAAACAGAGTTTTGTATGAAAATTGTTTCTTCATTATTTGTAGAAAATCATGATGCTGTCTATATTGTTGGTGCATTAGATGAAACTTTACTTATTCGAGGCATGAGATATCATCCTATTGATATTGAAAATACAGTCATGAGAACACACAAGAAAATATGTGAATGGTAAGCTAATGGCTGTTTGCTGATGCATAAAAGCCAGAATTAATATATTGTTTGTAGTTTAAAGCCAACCGTGTAACCAATTATGGGAAAAGAGATACTATACATTTGTCAGTACTACTTGTTGATAATGGTTAATGAGTCATACAAATGACTAATTTCAGTTTTATATCTGCATCTTCGTCACTTGACTATACTTTAAAAGTACATTGTTAAAGTACAATTAATTAAGCTATTTGAGAAATGGAAGCTGATATTCAACTTGACTTCTTATATTGTTTTTGCCAATTTATTTCTTATCGATTTTGGTTTTCTAGTCTACACCTTTTGTGTAACTTCTCTAACTGATCTGAAGACTGAGGAGAGATACAGTCCTGTGAAACTAGCAAACTTTCATCCCACTCATTCCGTCCTAGCGAGAACGACTTAAAATGTTCGAATTACCATTTCGTTAACATTTATAGAAGAGTCACAAACATTTTAGCTATACTGAGCTATACTGTAGAGTTCACATTCTCTAAGAATCTGTTTGAAAACTATTTAAAAATTTATTTTGTTTGCTAACTTTTTTAACATTTGTTTTCTGATACTTATTCACGAAACATGCTTTATACCGTTTTCCTATGCATAAAAGCACAGCAATTTTATTTAAAAAAATGTAAATAAGATAAATAACTAAAAAACTATAGAAATTTGAAATAAATGATAGCCATACCTTAGATTTTCATTGTGTTAAATCAAACTATTTAGAATATTTCATTCCTACTTGATAATCTCAATATCACTCTCATAAAATTTATTTGTCTCTTTTAGTGCTTGTTTTACATGGACAAATTTATTAGTTGTTGTTGTCGAATATGACGGTTTAGAATCACAATCATTAGATTTAGTACCTTTGATAACAAGTTCGATTTTGGAAGAACATTATATTATTGTTGGCGTTCTGGTTATTGTTGATCCAGGCATTGTGCCTGTAAATTCACGTGGCGAAAAACAACGAATGCATTTAAGAGATGGTTTTATATCCGATTTACTTGATCCGATTTACGTTGCTTATAATATGTAGATACTTCACGCGCATTTTTAAGATATGATCTGCCGGCCAGATATATTTTTTTTTCTCTATTCTTTTGTATATAATGAATCTCTTCCATTGTGTTTTGTTCTCACTTTTCTTCCCTTTATATATATATATATGTGTGTGTGTGTGCGTGTGTGCTACATGACCAATAAACAGTAGTAGTCATTTTTTAAAAATCTTTTTTATATGAACGTTGCTTAATGTATTTCACGAGCTCTTTATGTGTTTTATATTTTTCTTTTTGGTGTTTTGTAAATTCTCTCATTAATATTCTCTTTTATGGTTCGTTTTTCGAATAATGATTTTGTTATTTTGCTAGAAAGAGAATTGCTTCATTATTTGTTCGTTTTGTACTCATTTTGTTATACGATCGCTTAATAATAAATCAATCAGATAATTGAGAATCTTCAAATATATTCTAAGAAACTTGAAATAACTAGGTCTACATCGGTTATGGACCGGTTATTTTCAACTGTGTTTTAGAATATCCAGAAAAATTGTTATAACTCGGTTATTAAGAATCATTTAGACTTGTGGAATGTCTCATTTTATAGACAGATGTTTGTTGTATGTAACGGATGGTGCAAAAGTTCTGCATTAATTTTGGTTTTGATATAGCGTTGCAATGGAACATCGTCGAGACTTTATCCTTTTTTTGTTAGAAAGAGCAAAGTATCTAGTACAAAAATATATAAAATTGTTTGAATTCGGAAATGTTTTCCGAAGGTCAGAAAAATATTCGAACAAAAGGCATCGAGAAACTGTTCCGCAACCTTTCCGAATTTAGGAAAAATGTCGCCCAATAAGAAAGTTTATTTTTTTTTTATTCGTTTTATTCCGAGCTTTATAATGTTAGGACAGAATGCTGTTGCGGGAAAAAAAAATTTTTCTTTCTGTTTTAGAACGGTCTTTTATATTATTTTCGTCCTATTTTACCACCGATTTTTCATCACTGTCGATTTTAGTCGAAAAAAATTCTATTCCTAGAGGAAAGTTATTAGAAACTATATACTTTACATGGAAAAGAAAGCTTATTGAGTCCTCTACCAAGCGATATTATTTGGAATAGAACACTGTTGCTCTGTGAGACATTGGGACAAAAAGTTGCTTTCACGTTGTAAACACCAAATTGAGTTTTTAATCAAAGGGTCTTCTTCTCAGTCTCTTGTTCTCAAGGCCAATTTTTTTAATATCATACGAAAGCCTTCGTTGTAATGAACAACTTTATATATGTGGTACTCGAAAACATCAACAGTGGGTAATGAAAAAGGTCAAAACAAATATATTTGGATACAAGAATTGTGACCGAAGTTGCGGAAAAGTTTCCCGATGCCTTTTGTTCGAACATTTTTCTGACCTTCGAAAACATTTCCGATCAAACACTTTTATATATTTTTGTACTAGACATTTTGCTCTTTCTAACAAAATAAAGGATAAAGTCTCTATGATGTTTCATTGCAACGCTATATCAAAACCAAAATTAATGCCGAACTTTTGCACCACTCGTTATTTGTGAATAATGTGCATGACTAAGAGATAGAATAGGATGGGAAGGATAATTGAACAAACTTTTTAAACATTTGAACTTCTAATTAGGATAAATGGCTTAATTTTCAATCATTTTTTCAAAGACAGAAAACAGTGATCTTTGGAAGCCTATGTAAAAATCTTAAAAATACCTCCCAAATTCGTTTCTCCGCAGTTTTTTCGAATGACCTCAATGAGGTAAATGGAAAAAAATTGCCTGATGAATTGTAAAACCATTAATCGATCGCAATTAAGGTAGTAAAATAGAGAAAATCAATCACTTTTCTCAATGTCGAAATAAATATAGCCATAAATATTCAGATTAAATCATACGATAAACAAATTATGGGAAGCCATTAAAATTCGTATCGGTAAATTTATTCATCGGTGAGAATATTTTTACCGGCGACTTGGATTGGAAAGAAAATTGAGTACAGTATTCTTCAATCTACCTGAAAAACAGAATGTAAAACTATCGTAGTCACACATAAACATGAAAAGAACATGTGTATATTTTTTTTCTGTACCATATTTGACTTAATTGATTTGCATATTTAACTAGCATCATTTGATGTTATGAAATTGTTTTAATCAACATCTATTATTACATAAAGTAGTATAGTATTCGCTTATTAAAAATTTTTATTTAAAAAATACTCCGTATGCTGTTATTGTATGGGCAAGTAGTACTTTTTTCTTTATAGTTTTCAAGTTGTTATTCTTTTGGTTTTCGATAAACACGTAAAGTTAAAAAATCTAGAAAACTGATTGTAGATTATGAGATTGAATTGACACTTTGTAATTATGTTAGCAGTAAAGAATGAAAAAGTTACTCGTAGAATGATGTTTACTTGTACAGGTCGACTTACTTAAACTTATTTCTGAAGCCGTAGAATCATATCCCATTCATTTTTCTATTATTTTAATGACGTTCGACGTATATAGTCTCAACTTAGCTGACGAGAAAAGTTACAAAAAGGCAGTCTCGAAGACTGGGCGCGTAATATAAGGATCAGTTCTTTTTGTACTGAGTACGAATTGAATTTTCTAGATGTATGTTCCAGGGTTAGATTCGTACTCAGCACAAAAAGTTATCAATATTCAAATAATTTTTATCAGGTTTTAGATGTCAGAAGTTGAGAAATTCTCAAAATATTAGAAAAACCTTTGAAACTGAATATCTCAAGTTCTACACATGGAGTTAAACTTTCTTTTAAGACGATCAGTGTTGTGTTTAATATACAGTGAAATTTAGAAATCTGTAGGCTTCCGAAAAAAAATCCTAAGCATTAAAAGTTGGCTAAAAGGTATTGACAAATGCGCTATTTGTTCTCAGTTTGGTTTGAAAATCAAAACCGAGGATTCTGCTTTGCGTTTTCTAATAGAACTCGAGGTGGTCTACAAGATAAGCTGAGTTTCGACGCTGACCCAGAAAGTCGATATAATAGTGGTATGCTTTTTACGTGAATTTACCCAGTACAGAAACAGTGGTGAAGGATCAGGATCAGGATCAGATGCACCCTGAAAATAATAAATAATAGTTATGACATAGTAGAATACATCACTTTCTCCTTCATACATACTCGAAGACATATAGCAACATTGACTCAGTATCCAAATGTTGTAATGCAGTTCGCAAGTGCCGTTAGAAAAAAGGCTACGGCATGCCCTTGAATTACGTACTTTTGAAAAATAAGTGTTCATAGCGACGACAGTGATCGCAGCGTGACATCCAGATTGATATGATAAACGTTTCAAGAATGTTGAATTCAGAAGTTTGTCATAATTTTCCATGTTTTCAAAAAAGATGTGACATTTTGTAGAAAATAACTCTGTTAACTGGTTTGTTTTTACATTGATCTTTTTCATAAGCGCTAGATAAATATCATGAACCAGTTTCCCGACGAATTGCTATTAAAATTAATGTCATTTCTTGGTTACCGTGACCTTTTAACTTTATCCATCACAAATAAACGTTTCTATAACTTGGTCCAAGACGAACAACTTTGGAAGCGACTTTATAAAAATCAATTTAATCACACATTTCTCGTACATAAATATTCCGATGCAACATCTTCTAAGGAAATGTTTAAATTGCATTGGACAAAAGATTTAACTTTATTCAAAGTTAAATACGGAAATTATCAAGTAAAAATGACTACAATTAATTACGGTGGAAATATCACCAATACTAATGGAACGTTTACACTAGAATTACATCAAGATCGATCTCTATTGGCAAATTTATTAGTTGAACAAGGTTCTGAATATAATGAATCAACAGACGCAACATGGACAGGAACATTTGATGTTGAAAACAGAACAATGAATATTAAAGAACGTTTTGGACATCATCCAGGATATTTTATTTATACAGCTCAAATCAATGATAAAGTTATTGAAGGCACATACTTTTGGGATATAAAACCAACAGCAGGAGGTCGACTCATTATTGAACTAGTGTAAATTAAAAATTCTTCAGTATTTCACAGAGGTGTAATTAACCGTTTTTATCAACGTCTCTCTATAACCATCACCGTATTCTTGTTATATTTCAAATAACTTTTGACTTCATCCTTTCTTTTTCATAAGAGAAGTGGTACGACAGTGTTGCATGATTATGGCATGGTCATGTGGTACTGATACCCAGCAGTGTTACACTAAAGAGTAGTCTCTGGAGAGAAAAGTCCAATCACAAAATCGCATAGTAGTGTCATAATGAGTCGAGTATTAAATATCTTCGGCATTTCAACGCCTTTAATCGTCAAACGCTTTACAACGCTGAACAAAAACGTTTGAAAAAAAGCGTTCGAACGATCTTCACACATAAAAGCGTTTGAACGCGTTCGATTCAAACGCAGATTTTTACGAAACGCGTTTAAATCTGCGTTTCCATAATCAATGAATTTCTAGTTATTCCTTCTATTTTGAAATAACAAATCGTCTTTTTATTTTTTTATTTTCTTTTTCTTTCTTCTACTAACTTAAAATTCTCTTCTCAGTACTTAAATGTTTTTATGTTTTTATTTATAAATAACAAATAATTAAAAAAAATTATTTTTCTTTCTTTGACTAAATGGCACCGGACAGAAAAAATAACAATAATTATCTAAGTCCAAAATACATTTTTCTTCCACTTGTGCAACTTATGGTACCGGATCTGGACCTTTATTTGAGAGAAAAATGTGCATTAATCAATCTCCAATGTCGGGAGATTATCCTCCCGTTTTCAGAAGTTTTCTACGTAGCGTACTTCTTTAGATCAGGCGGCGCACATTTTGCAAAAATAAAAACAAAATTTCCAGCAAAAACACAATATTTCTGTTCACATAAAAATAATAAGTTTTATACTTCGATATGATTCATAATAATAACTATATTATTTCATTGAATCTGTTATTCGAATTATGTGTTTAGTATTAACTTTTCTATATATATATATGTATATATATGATATAGAATGATTGGTCTTTTTCTCCAAGAGCTAAATCTTTTTGAAGATAAACACCCCTTAATTGTTTTTTCAGCAATATAATGGTAAGTCAGAATAAACCGGCCACATTTGTTTTGTGTTTTTGAGACACTAAAAGCCATTTTAAAACCCCATTATGAGCTCATTCGATAGACAATTCATTGCTCTACAAAACTATCGACTTTGTTTTTCAAAAAATATTTTCTTGTCGCCGCAAAATTTAAAAGGTTAACACCTACTCAATCGTCCAACTGCGATCTCCTGTTTTCTGCAGACATCTATCGATTTGTGTAAGCCTACTCTCATCGAGTCCGATGCTAAAAGTAAAGTATTTAATATCTATAGATAGAGAATTTTGTGCTCTATGCTTCTATGACCTTTTTAAGGTTCCTGATGCTATCGTTCAGGAGAAAAAAGCTTGAAACTAACACCTAACAGAGATCTATCAGAAAATGGATTTTTTTGATATTTTCACATTTTCTACTTCAAAAATTTTTCTCTTAAATATTTTCTCTATAATGCTGATTAAAAAATGCAGAATTTTACGTAGAACTTTGCAGCATATTTGAAGTTTCAGCGGAATCGTTATTAAAAAATTTTCATCATTTTTTCGTTTTTTAATCGTCGTAATTGGACCATTGAGTAGCTGTTAATCTTTTAAATTTTGAGATGATAAGGAAAATTTCTTTGGAAAACAAAGCCAATAGTTTTGTAGAACAATGAATTGTCTATTGATTGAGCTCAAAATCAGGTTTTAAAACGATTTTTAGTGTCTCAAAAACATAAAACAAAAGTGGTTTTTATTGGAGAGTATTTTCTCTTCAAAGCGAGACATTTCGCAGTCTTGTAATATATCTAGTGGCAAACTCATAGACAAAATAAAATTTTAATGATAAAGACTCAAACATAAACTAACTTGAAGAAAAAATGAAAACTCCCTTTCTTATTCTTTTTACCACAATGTCTATAAAACTTTTCATTTTTGATTTTTTCCAAACCCATCTGGAATATGTAATCGACCACGCTGATCACGAATATGCGTATTAGAGGTGTCAAAAATGGTTTGGTAAGGATTAATCTTCAATTTACCTCATTTTCTTGTTTTCCATCAAAAAGGGTATTTCGCTTCATAGCCGAGGAAGCACCGAAAAGCTTCGACATATGCTGTTGAAGTGAAAACACGATTTTTATCAGTTTTTGCCGATTTTCCAAAAGGTGGAGCTGGAGTAAGTTCTCTGATTTCATATTCGGATTTAGCGTAAAGTTCTGCATCCGAATCACTATCTACTTTGGCTTTTCGGTGCTTCCTCGGCTAGGGGGCATGGAAATACCCTTTTTGGCTAATTTTATTTTTTCTTCAATGAACGAAATTTCGATGTTTTAGGATGTCTTCTATTTGTTTTCAATTTTTTTGTTCAGCCATAATATGAGAGTGTAGGCGCATTAAACTTTTTAAACAGTAGTTAGTTAATAACTAAGCAATAATTGAATAGAAAGTCATCACGATCATCACTACCGACTTGAACACTCAATTAATCTGTCTTTAGGGACGAAAGATGTTCGTTTTGCGAATTTCTTTTACAATTCCTCCTTCTTCTAAAGAGAAGCGAGGAATTCAAGTTAAGCGTCGTATCATGTGCAACTTTTGTTTAAAAATGATTCGCAAAGGAAAGAGGTCGAAAAAGGATTTTGACAGAAGAGACGTAAAAAGTAGGTTCTTGCTAAATAAGACAAAATCTTTCTAAACTTTAGCAAAATATGATTCTTTCAAAGACTAGTAAGAATTTTCACTAATGTCACACAAAAACACATTCACTATGAATAAGAACCATATCTGTCTAGACATTAGAGTAAACAGAATGTTCTTACAAATAGAAGAATATCTTAAAGTAATGACACAGGTGAAAAGTCTCTTATAGGCCAAATTGGCAACCGGAAACTAGAGAGCTACTTTTTTACAGCGTAGTTTAATATACGTGTCATTCACTATCGATATTCTGAACAACTTTTTATACGACACTTCCAGGTCCCACATGTAATCTCAACTGGAATCCGTGGCAAGGTTTTTGGAATAGTTTTAGTCCCGAAGTCATATAGAAATGATAAAAAAGCTTTTTTCAATTAAAACTAAGCGAAAGGCAACGAAACTTTCAGGATGTATACAAACTGATATCCTCTTTCGAACGTACTGTAAATCTGGCTTTCCAACTTGAACTACCATCCGTCTATTCTCGGTTTCGAAAAAAGGAGAATTGAAAATTATGTGTTAGATTAAAAACGTTTAGAGTTATGTGTTTTCACCACGAATCTTCGGATCGAAAAATTCTGATCTACTTAGCTTGTAGAACTCATCAAGTTACGTATGTGGAAAACTATTGTTAACTATTGGACAAGTTCCAACAGAAAATTCGTCAATGGTGCTAATGCATTCGACATATGCTGTTGAAGTGCTTTTAGTGTTTAATCGTTTCTCACCGCGAATGACTTGTCGGGAAACATTTCTAACATTGTAGCATCCAATTCCCGTGCCGATATACAATGAATTTCTGTTGTTTTCATTTTATCTAATATTTTAGATTTTAAAACATCACGTTTGCGAATCATTGTGAAACGTTTGCTGATGAAATTTTGCATTTCTGTTGGTAATGCACGTTAATGTTTCTTTGCCGTTGGGTCGAAGAATTTTTTGTCACTATCATTTGAGTTAGATGAGACTGTCGATTCAGAAGAAGTCGAAAGACTTGACGATGAGGACGATCTTGAAGCAGAAAATGATTGAGATTTCTTATGTTTTTTCACTTTTTTACGACGTGATGGTGAATAATCACGTTTACGTTGTTGATCCTGTCGTCGTTCTCGATCACACGACGCTCTTGAAAATGTGCTTTCAGCATCAGAAGCTTAGAGTTCCACGCTCTAATCATCGCCATTGACATAACCATCATATTCCTCATCTGACGAGAAAATCTATGAGCTTTTGAACTCACGACCATCAGACTACTTTTATCTTGCAGATCTCAGTGAGCAGTGAAATACCCTAAGTTGGTTTGTGCCCATGGTGCTTTGTTACTGAGATACTGGAGGGTGAGGGTTTCAGTTAATTTTATTTTAGTGTGTAAAGTTGCACCGTCACCCTCACCCTCACTCTAAGGTCTGTCAACTTTACAGACTAAAATAAAATTAACTGGAATGGATCCCTCTCCGTATAAACCTGTCAAAATATATCAATTAGATTGAAAACTAAGGGAGCGTTTCGAAATATATTCCGATCGGTCGATTGTTACTGCTCCATCCCGTTCATTAGGTCGGTGTAGATACGATTGTTGTCTAATTGCATAAACATAAACGTGTAAAGTCACGCGATAGATAGAAACGCAATATTTTTAGATTTTAGAATGCATCAACATTTTCAACTAAATGAGTGATTAATTTTAAAAAGTCATATATTTTATATTCAGCAGTTGAATAAACTCTTTTTCGGCTTTCTCTTCGGGTCATGATAATCAGAGATAATGTATGTGTGTTCAATTCAGTGAATAATCACATGAATTTTAAGTTAAGAATGAAATAAAGTAGAAATGAAACGGCAACATAAGATTAAATCAAAATTTCGTGTTTCTCTTAGGGCGCTTCAACCTATTCTTACACAGTTTAGTGTGTGTTAAATGTTAATAGTGGCCATTGATGGTTCTGTCGACAAGTCATTTATTCCTTTTATTTTGCTATCACTACTGGTATATAGATATAATGCTAATTTTCTGCAGACATCTCTGGGAATCTCAAAATCGGGTTTTCAGAGGATCTTTGGAAAAGCAGCTCCGTTCTCAGAAAACTAACATACAATGTTAGTAATTTTTTTGCATGCGTAGATAGTTCGGACGTTACTCTACAAAATTATGCAAGTCCCGGCTCTCTAGCTATCGTCGTTCGGGCAGGGCTC
>CAJNOQ010001776.1:0-28669 GCA_905250885.1 Didymodactylos carnosus | reverse complement strand
CTATCGATTTATCGCCCGATAATCGATCGATTTAACTATTACTAGATGCACCTGCAGACGCATCTAGTTAAAAGTCCCTTTTCCAACTAGTAATCTAGATGGCAACTAGTTGAGCTGTGTATCGCCCGATTATAGACGAAATGTATCTAGATTTTTCTCATAGGTGATGCTTGCTTGGGATACTTGAAACAAAACTTTTGCCACCATTAAATAGCCCGTATATTCGAGTATATTAGTCGCAAGATCAATCAAGAAAAAGTGCACTTTTGTTTTCCTACCTAATGTCCACATGTGTCTACATGCTCTCTCAAAGATATTCAACAATTGTTCAGCAACCGAACGATACAAGTTAATAGTCAAAAATGGACATTTAAAAAGACTTTTTGGTGAATCGTAGATGAATCTTGTTCTTAATCATATCCTTATACTAGTATTATTCAATAAAAAAAAATTTTTTTGATTCAAAGTAACCTGTATCTTGATAAGAAATTCGCAAAATCTAATCTGAAAAAATTTTCGTATCTTATGATCATAATAAGATTTTAACAGGATTTAAATAAGTTTCTGAATGGAAGTGATCATTTAGTCTCGAATATCACCTACGCCAAACGGTATGACTATGAATTGTAGTTGATTATCGAAAAAAATATTTTTAATCGAATCGTTGTTGTCACTGTTCAATTATTGTTGTTTGCATTTGACCACAAACAAAAACTGATTATTTCAATTTTAATGAAGGTCTTCAAATGTGAAGTGCAAACATCAAATCATTTTTATTTTTTGAATATCACATACATTCTATGCATGTTAGCATGTTCTATGTTTTCGTTAATCACACTTTAATTTCTAAAATCTCGATAAACCATCCTATTTAAATCTTATTACAGTCAACGTTCGTTCTTTCTATAATTAAACTTCTCATATATCACATGTTTCCGCCTCTGATATTGTTGATGTTAATTAAAGATATATGAGAGAGAGATTAGATTTCATTCACCTTTTTCTCACAATATCAGTGTACATATAAAAATTGCGCATGTTATGTTTTACACTTCATTAACAACGATTTTTCATTGCAAACAAGGAAGGAAGATCTCGGTTCGCTTTTTTTTTGTTTTGCTATTGTTCAAGAATTTTTTAATGAGATGAATACACATCTCTTTATTAAATTATCTATTCCGTATACCATTGTCTTGCACAATTAAAATGATGACCTAAAAATATGGACATTATTACCATCGACAAAAGAGAGAAAAATGCAGAACATGACAATGAACAACAGTAGAGAATATGGCCTTGCTCGAAGAATCAACTTAAGCGTGCCGATGTTAATGAATGAGAATGAGATTTGAAAGACACATATATACACACATTGAAATAAAAGCCATTGCACAGTAACCATGCTGCGAGATATATGTGATAGAACTACATTTTTAGGACAATAAATGTTGATTAATTTTAAATACGGATAAGTGAAACATTGTAGAAGACATAGTATCAAAAAATGGTGATAGAAATAGGAAAAGTAGAAACTAGAGTTCAGACACTTTAGCTGAGAGAAAACTTGTGACTTCATTAGTTCTAATTAAAAAATAGTAATAATGCAATGTAGAGTAAAACAAACGAATAGAACTAAGAGATACTACTCGTAAGATTCAGACAGCGTCAAGCTGGCAGTGATTGATAATGTTTTAGATTTCGATAAAGTTCATATGTAGTTGATTTATGGTTGAAATTTGATAGTATAGGTATGTTTCTTTTAAGAATTATAGGCGTCGCACTGGTTAGTGCAAATTGATAAAAATTCGAACAAAATCAGAAAAAATTATTTTGTTATTACGATAATTATTAGAAAATTCATCTGCCAATTTCAACTAACGCCAGTACAATTTCAATATAACTAGAAATCGATTTTTATATTGAAACGTTGGACTCAGTTAACAACATCCTGAGGTTTCAAACTGCATCTATCATTCAAGAGATGGATATTTAAAATTAAATTTCTGCATGAGCGCAAAATCATTTAGAGCTGAAAGTTCATTATTAGCTATGAGAGAATAGTCAACATACACCTTTTTCTTAGACATGTCCTCTTACGTAGCACTTTGTCCGTGACTTGTAACTTTTTATGATAACACCCTGAAAAGCTGGAGAATATCTTCTTGAAAAGCAAGCAAAACGAAATTGAGCACATGACCCTTATTGGTTTCGAATAACTAGATAAATTTCATCTGGAAAACTTAAAACTTTTCTCAATATTTCACCATTAATAATGAATGATATCAGAATGATGAGTCATTTCCTTCTGGCATCTAATTTTATTCATCATATATTGTGTACGGTTCAAGGTTTCTTTAGATGTGTTCAATTAATCAATTTATTTTTTGCGCTGTAAGTGTAAGGAAGTTAAAGCTTAAACGTTGTAAAACAGAATAAAAATAAACAACAACAGAGAGTAAAGGAGATGGTAAACAAAAATGACTCAGGTATTAATATACGAACAAACACAATGAGTTGAAAAACAAAGGAGAGAATAGGACATACAACAGGTGGTTATAATTTCAGACGCTGAGATGGAGAATGTCTAACTAAAAGCTAGATCTTCAACGAGCAGAAGTTACTTGTAGACTTATCAACTTGTCAAGAATATGGAGGATGTAAAAATGAGAGATAACTTTTATGTAATTCGCACAAGCGCTCGATACTATATAATCGAAACACCTTTGCTTACCATTCTTACGCTGGTGCTTGTTTACTAGTAAAGCCCGAAAAAAAGTTCTATTTGTTTGTAAGATAAATATTGAAATACTAGAGTCCAACGAGCTCTATAATCCTGACTAGTTTTCTCTTTTATCATATCGTACCAAAAAATTAAATTGGCTTTTGCCCCAGAAAATATGGATTACACATGAAAAGCAAGACCACATTTCGAAGCATTAGAACATACAGTGAAAAAAATTGAATTTGGACGAGAACTACAAAAGTTTTAAAAATTCAAGGCCGCGACCATGAGATTCTATCGTCTGTCGTGTGTTTCCCGGGTGATAAGAATGCCATTTGACAGGGAAGAACAAGTTCTAGAAAACAGAAAAATAATTTTCTAAACGTTGCCAGTGATGTCACAGGATCGAAAATGTATGTTTTTTCTGATATCCACTTTCACGTATCTTGCTGCTGATTTTTGCACTGATACCAGGAAGAGTAAATATGATGAAAAATTACTATCAAAAGCAGCAGAATAGTAGTCCAATATTGGAATAAAATACACTTTATATATGTATAAACGTTCAATAATGCTGAACCTGAATAATTAAATAAAATATCATAAACAGTTTGACACATTTTCTGATACTTTTGGGAACTTGGTCCAACCCTAAAATAAACATTTGTAAGCGATTAATCTGTGTCATGAACTGCTTTTCTCTTTTCTTTTGTCTCTAACATTTAATGCAAAAGGATGTGATAATAATTGACACTGAACCTAACCCTAAACCAGCACTTAACGATACACAAGCACACAAACAGGCAGAAAATTATGAATATGGAAGTACAACAGTAAACTATGAATTAAGAGACATTTTGTCTTTGAGTAAAACAGTCCTAATTCCTAGAGTTACAAGCCCTATATCGAAATTAGTTCATACAACATTTTAATCATTGTTGAGTGAGAATAAAGTGAAAATGCTAAATAACAAATTTTTAGAATATTCAGTCGGAATACAAATAAATTATTTTGTTTTATCTGTATTATCAAAATCGAGCTAAATTATTTGAATATCAATGGTGTGAACATAATGCACACCAATGAATGGTATTATTTTCTTCCTAGTGTTGATTTCACAATCAAGAAACTGAAGATCATTCGATAATTAATATTGTATAGCAACCAGCCTATCTAGTAGAAATAATTTCACAAGAAGTACGCAAGATGTACTCTTTAATTGTAATAGATGTTTAGATATTTTCTGTCGTCATTCTTGTAATAGAGATAAACGTCAAGGTAACTCCTTGTATAAATATAGAACACAATGGTGCAATTATAACTGAATATATAAAAGAGGTGTGCCTATCTGAAGGAAAAGTCTTAAACCTACTTTACGTTTGTGATTTACATAAGATTCATCGTAACATTTTTCAATAAACCTGTTCAACATAGTTCATCATGCGATTGAGCTTATATGCATTAATAAATTTTTTCATTTAGATACAAACTCTAGTCGGTATGATGTTTTTTCCATCAATTCTGTTGATATTGTTAACACATTTTAATTATGTACAATGTGCAACCACATGCAATCGAGGACAATATTTAGATAATACTAATTGTTATAATTGTGAACCAGGTTATTATTGTCCAGATGGTGTACGACAAATACCTTGTAGTCCAGGAACATATCAGGATGATTATCAATCATCAAGTTGTGCTAGTTGTTCAAGTGGTTATTATACAACACTCTATAATTCAACGAAATGTTTGATTTGCCCAATTGGGAAGATGTGTCCAAACAATGATCGAGATCCTATTACCTGTCCAGCTGGTAACTAAATCATAACTTATTTGTCTCTAAACTTTACATGTTTTTATTCGAAATCTGTGTTTTATAGGCACTTATCAGAATTCTGCTGGCAGTACAACATGTGTACAATGCAGCCAAGGTTATTACAGTACATCCCCAAATTCATTGGAATGTCAAATATNTGTTTGATTTGCCCAATTGGGAAGATGTGTCCAAACAATGATCGAGATCCTATTACCTGTCCAGCTGGTAACTAAATCATAACTTATTTGTCTCTAAACTTTACATGTTTTTATTCGAAATCTGTGTTTTATAGGCACTTATCAGAATTCTGCTGGCAGTACAACATGTGTACAATGCAGCCAAGGTTATTACAGTACATCCCCAAATTCATTGGAATGTCAAATATGTCCGAAAGGAAGTGAATGTCCGCGACCGGACCAGGGACCTTTGTTGTGTCGTCCAGGAACATATTCCTATGATTATGGAGCTTATGCTTGTCAAACGTGCACAAGTGGCACGTATACGACTCAGAGTGGTACTGTTTCATGTGGTAAGTTATTATTTGCTAGAAAAAGAATACATTAAATAATATTATCGGTTTCAGTCGCCTGCCCAAAAGGAAACGAATGTCCGAGAGCCGATCAGCCACCTTCACCGTGTCGTCCTGGATCATTCGCAGGAAGCGATGGATTAACGTCGTGTACTGCATGTTCACAAAACTATTATGCCACAAAAAGTGGACAAGTCGCTTGTCAGCTGTGCCCCGTGGGTTTTGACTGTTTACAACGTGATCAGGATCCACGACCGTGTCCGGCTGGATACAGTCGAGATTATAGCCAAACATCATGTACAAAATGTTCGAGTGGTACTTATGCAAAAAATATAAGTTCATCTCGTTGTGACTCATGTCCAGCTGGAAATGAATGTCCTTCCGCCGATCAGTTACCATCTCCATGTCGTGCTGGTACATACGCATCAAGTATGAACACAGCAACATGTTCAAAATGTCCATCAGGCTACTATACAACAAAAACAGGTAGTGTGCAATGTGACATTTGCTCAAGAGGAAGTTCTTGCGCAAGTCCAGATCAAGCACCCATGCTCTGTCCACCTGGTACATACAGTGGTTTAAAAACTACAATGTGCTCAAAATGTACGCAGGGTTACTACACAGTGACGAACGGATCAATCGATTGCAATATTTGTCCGAGTGGTTATCAATGTTTAAGTAGTGATAAAGCACCAACCCCGTGCCCAGCAGGAACTTACTCAAATTATGGTAGTACCACATGTCTATCGTGCAGCAGAGGATATTACGCTGTTTCACCCAGCTCTTCATCATGTTTACCATGTGCACCCGGTTACTATTGTGATGATGTGACGATGTGTCCAAAACAATGTGCAAAAGGAATGTATTCTGATTCAGGTGTTGTCACATGTTCTCAGTGCAGTAATCCAAACTGTAGTTCAATAATGGGGGTATATGACTGTACCACATGCACACAAGGAAAAGCCCCGCAGTGTAAACAAAGTTTTCACCCGCAAAGATCAGTTATATTCGATGCATGGACTTTGACATGAAAACTAGTAACATTTCTGAAGTTATATAAAATTGTTTTTTTATTTTGAATTTTTGTAAAAATTTATTTCTGGAAAATAATATCTAAATAGATCCAAGTCAGGTATCTCAAAGCGAAATCCATCTTATATCTCACTAGTAATCAAATTTTCCTGATCATTCTTGACGATTCACACTTCATAATCACGTACAATGTGTACAAGTCACAACATGATCGTAACAAACTGCTGGCTTGATGGTCAGAAGGTTTCTAAAAGTTTTTGAATTCAATGCTTTGTTATCTTGTTTTGTTACTATTTAAAACTAATGTGAAAGAGTGAAAATGTAATACTTTTGTCATGGCTCTGCTCTGTTTTAGGGTTATATTTTTCCAAAGTACCACTTTTAAATCACTGAATGAATCAGGCATGTTTTTTTAACTAATTCACGTGTTTTACTTCTTGCTCCTTTTTTTTGCAATTCAGTGAAACTGAACAATACATATATTTAAATACTTGGTCAACTATCAAGAACTATACTTATGCTTATTAATGCATTGGATTGAATTAAAAGACTTCCTACGATTGTGATTGTACATGCGAGCGATTAGTTGTTTGCATATGAATTAGCGCAGGTACTTGGCAAGTATTTTCACAAAAAGTCATTTGATAACTCCTAGTTCAAACACCTAAGAGTACTTGATAGGTACTCGATTTATTTGCGAAAAAGAAATATTGAACATATCTTGAACAAACACTCGCATGCAAGCACGAGTACGAGTTGTAGTAGTCAAAATGAAAAAATGAAAAAAATAGGTGAGATACCTATTCACTTTGTCTATAGGACAATTTAGTTTCTCTCCTATAATAAAGCTTCAGATGGCGATGAGGTTACTGTTCACATTATTATAGAGAGATAAATGATGTTGAAGACAACCACAGATTCAACTATGACTTTCAGATTAATAATACTTGTTCTTGATTTTGTATTGACATCGTCGCATTACAATTGCACAACACTGGCTGCTTGTGATTTTTATCGTAAGGAAGTGACCACATTGAAAACATTTTGTTTCGTTTAGCAATTGGTTGTCACATTCATATGATTGACAATACCAGCATCTTCTGAAATGGAATAATGATGCATAATATGCGGTAGTACAATTATCTGAGTCCATATTAGACATGTGCGGTAACGATAAAAACGTGTTACCGACGGTAATTTACTGATGACTACAGAGTTGTTAATAATATATGAATTAAAATCAATTTTCCAAAAATAAATCGGTGAAACTAATTTTATTACCGTTACCGGCTTACGGTAAAAACTTCAAAATTTTACCGCAGTAAACTTCGGTAAAAAATTCCTTTATCGTTACCGCTCATGTCTAGTCCATATAGACATTTTTATTTTGTAAGATCTGTTCCATTTCATTGTTTGAACAAAAGTCGACTTTTACTCTTTTTGATATTTTACCATCGTTGTTGAACACATGTATGACTTGAGCAAGTGACTGATATCTTACTGATAACAGTTACCAGATTTCATTAACGAATCTAGTTTGCGGAATATCATGCATCATGATCGAGTTACACATGAGAATATTTTACGCATGAACCATATTACGTAGTTCGTATATTGATTTTTTGTTGAATCTTACTATATCGTTTAGAAGTTTTTCAGATTGATAGTGTTTAATCTCCAAATCGAAGTTTACGTGGTGGGAAGAAAAACTGTTGACTTGATTGATTACTACTCTGACTCTTGTCCTTGTTCGAATATTGATCATTAGTTTACTGATCTTGAACATTCCAACTTCATTTCACCTGTATAAGCTACTTTTACTCTATCCATGAAATAAATACGATGAATCAACTGATTAAATGGTTGAAGAAGTATTCCCATATTGAAACTCACCACAAATCGAGGTGAAGCTTGTTTGAACGGCAACTGAATAGTTCAGAAAGCATTCGAACGTAGAAAATATAGGCACGCACGAATGGGGAAAATAAAGGAACACATATTTTTGAAAAGCATCCGTTCGAAAGCGTTGTCAATCGTTCTTTATTGGCAGTGACAATATCGTCCACCAAAAGACGGCTATGAATGCATTCGTCGGTTTGGGGTTGTCGTTTGGTAGCGTTTTAACTAAACAATTTTTCCGTTGACTGATCTAAAACAGTAAATAGGATCTAACGAAGCTCGTTAGACGACTCTAACTGCATTCAGAATATATCTGTTTCTTATTCATGAACACTGAGTGAGGGAAATTTTAAATTTCTTCTAGAAGAACTTGGTGTTATACACGAAATGGGATATTCGCGGTTTCAGTTGTTCCTATCTAAGAGTGTACGATTTGGCTTGCGTGAAATCAAAACGGGACAAAAAATATCAGACATGGTTGGAGTATGACTCATTTTCTTCGTGCTTATAAGTAATATAAGTCACCATCCTTTCTACGCGGTCTGCTGGAAATTTTAGACTTTGTACTGTTCAGAGGTAAAAACACATAATTGGAAAAATACTTGGGTCGTATGTCTTTATGCATATGAAATTTATAAAGAAAGAGAACACTTACATGCGGAAAGCTCTGATGATGGCTTTTGCTGTTTATATACGCGAAGTGTATAAACGTTAAAGCAAAATTATAAGGGATAAAGAGACATATCTGTGAAGTGCTAATGATGAAAGAAACGAAGAACAAACATTGATTTGTACACGTTTTTCAAAACATTGTTTTATTTTCTATATAGTTTATACTCTCTAACAATGGAAATAAGAAGATTTCCAATTCATCGTGAGATAATTGGTCAGGCAATTATTTCTCTCTTTCTGATGCGATTTTCATTTACGATTTTCATTTATTCTAGCTAAAGTCATCAATGAACTTATTCGTAGAAAATTCGATTGGGAATTTGTATTCAATTGGGAATCAGAAATTGTAAACAAGGTATGTGATAGAATTCATCTATAACGTAGGCAATATATCCAGCTTCGTTTCTATTACTACAGGACTTGGTAATGATATCAGTATTTGGTAATGAAATTGACTTTTCTATTGTTCAGCTAATCATCAATAAGTGAGTATTCTATGTATCACACTGTTGTAAAATATTGAACTTGTGTTTGAAGTTTTCATTTCGATTATCACGATAACAAAACAATAGATGAAATTATTGAAGCTTTTGCGGAAGAAGTTGATATGGAGGGTATTGAGTATACAATAATTAAATTATTATTATTATCAAATACTAAATTTCATTATTACATTTTCTTTGCCGTAGATATCAAATATCAAAATACGATCGATATTAAATTAGAGACACTCGATAGACGCCTGAACAATGACTCTGTGGACACAAGTAATTTGATTTATCAAACTATACAAATGGCTGGCATTCCGAAAAACCTAACGCGTCATACGTTTGCTTATTTAATATTAGTTTTTTGCCACACGTTCTAGACCAGATATTGTTATTGTATAGCAGCAGCAAACAGCCGTTGTCTAACCGACTGATGGAGACTTGTTTTCTCTCTAACCGGAGAACTCATATCTATATTTTACCGGCTTCCTTTAGATTTTAATGACGTCAATACAATTCAATCGTACGTTTTTCTTGTCTCATCTATGATCTCTTTTTGTTTATTCTGGCACTTATTTTAGTATGTCAACTATTACATTTGAAAGAGATACCGACAGCGACACGAACTCTGTTATTATTATGGATAATGAAATTGACAACGTCATTAATTTAGAACAAGAAAAAGGTATGATGGCATCAACTCTCGTCGTATAATTTTTCATGTTGATCATTTCCATCTTTAGAAACAATTTTACCTGTTTCAACAGAAAATTATTGTTATCAATTTGCAATAGAGAACGAAGTTCAAATCCTAACAAGTGTCAATACCTCTACTATCGATAACAAAAACGTGTTGTAACACACATAAAGAACTTTTTTAACTTTCTGTTGTGTTATTTTCAAAATAGTTACGAAAACTGTGATATTTCATTAGTTTATAGCATCTGTCATGTTTCTCATTCAGTTTCTTGCCCGTTTTGTGTGAATAAACTCCATTCTGCAACGATATTTGATGTGCTGTTTAGTATATTAGAACTTTGACTAAAAGATTTTATCAAATTTATCATCAAAAATCGCTTTGATTGACACATGTGCGAATAAAGCTGTCGAGGTATTATCGCTTTTTTCATACATGCCTTTCACTTCATATGAAAAAAATCGTATAAACTACTATATTTTTCTTTTTGAAATGAAAGAGTAATAGTTTATCGCATGTATGTACTTCACGTTTTTGCATATTCCATCGTAGAAAACATGTGAGTGAAAGGTAGTAATACCATCTTTTTAACTATATGCATGAAAAAACATATGGAATTAAAAATAACTGAATTAGAATTTGTCTAATACGAATTATTTTATAACATTGGCACACGAATCTTTACGAGTTCTATTACGATTCCAAGTTCTATATAACGTAAATTATTGACCAAATTATTTTGAATGTAATTGATAAGAAAATGTGTTTTTTCTTACGCACGTACCTCAATATTTTATGTTCGAGCTGTAGAGGGATAGATTTTTAAATAACAGAAAGTATCATTAAATCTATAGAATGAGTAACAGCAGATTTTATCTGAAAAATATTAATTAGTCCTTCAAAATTCTCTCTCAAAATAATAGAAGATAATAACTTTTTATCAATTTTTTAGCTTTAGAAAGAAGGTACGTTAAATGGACGAAGATATTCGAATTTATGAAGAAATAATACCGTTGAAAACTTATCCCTATTTCGATCAGAATCCAATACCTCAATTTCATCGTCTCTATCCATATTCTCGCTTTGATGGCTATGCAAATGAAGGTCACACTCAAAATTGGACTATGATCGTTTTGGAAAATGCCTATATTAAACTATGGATATGTCCTGAAATTGGAGGTAAAATATGGGGAGCTCGAGAAAAATCGACTGGGAAAGATTTTATCTATTTCAATCATGTTGTTAAATTTCGTGATGTTGCCATGCGAGGCCCATGGACATCGGGTGGAATTGAATGGAATTTTGGTATTATCGGACATTCACCATCATGTTCAGCACCAGTCGATTATTTCTGGAAAAAAAATGAAAATAAACAAATTGTAAGCTGTACAGTGGGTACAACGGATTGGTCATCACAAACAACATGGCGTGTAGAAATATGTTTAGAAAAAGATAAAACTTATTTTCAAACGCGTACATGGTGGTTCAATAATACGGCACAAGATCAGTCATACTATCAGTGGACAAATGTTGGAATTAAAACAAATGGAAATCTCGAATATATATTTCCAGGAAATAGACATTTAGGTAATTTTTAACTATTCACATTTGAATAAATTATTCACATCTAAGAAGTCTTTACTACTATCAGTTTCAAAATAGAATTCAGAAACTCTTTTTTGACTAGCATTTGAAACAAAGAAGATAGAGACATTCGATTTTCGATCTTCATTAGCCTAAACCGAAACACAAACAAATACTTTTTGTTATTCCCAGTAGAAGATTTTTAGTACCGCGTTACCGTTCTAAGAATTTTAAAACAGTCATATCTCTGATGATCTATAATCTAGCAAAAAGTGTTGTGTATTTATTTCTGTTCTACTGACTATGTTTAGGACATGACGGTCGTCACTTCTCTTGGCCCTATGATGAGTTGAACAAACATCAAATATCTTTTTATAATCAAAACGATTTTGGCGAATATAAATCGTATCATGTCTATGGTACAATTACTAACTTTTGGGGTTGTTATTGGCACGAAGATAATTTTGGTTTTGGACATTATTCATTGTATGATGATAAAGTGGGTAAAAAAATATGGATTTGGGGTTTATCTCGGTATGGCATGATATGGGAAGATTTGTTAACTGATGAAGACGGTCAATATTCTGAAGTACAAGCGGGCAGATTGTTTAATCAAACAGTGGCGTCAAGTTCAAAAACACCATTTAAACATCGAACATTTTCACCTTATACATTAGATAAATTTGATGAATATTGGTTTCCAATTAAAAATATTCAAGGACTTACGCACGCTTGCAAACAATTATCATTTAAAATAAATGAATATTCAATTCAAATATGTGCAAATGAATATTTAAATCAAACATTAATGTTGAAGTTTGAGCATGACATCTTATTCAAACATAAACTGGATTTAAAACCAATGCAAACAATTGATCTAAAATTTCCAAAATTACAGCAAAGTCAACTAAAACAGGTTGAATATCTAATCAGTTTTTGTGAACTACTGCTATAATGGATTAGCCACAAAGAATTGGTCAATTCTTAATTTATCCCTACTATTTTCTTCCTTTGCTACAAGATTCGCTATACAATTCTCTACAAAAACAACAACAAGTTGAGCGTTTGATTATAAAATATAAGGATGAAAAGTGAAAAGTGAAAAGTGAAAAGTGAAAAGTTATACGAAAAATACTGAGCAACTCCGAAATAGTCAACTTGGTAATCTAAAAAGCTAGTTTCTGCTGTTGTAGAAAAAAACCCAACTAGTCACTTTATAGCTCTTGAAAAACTCAATACTCTACGTGTAATTAAAACTTTCCCACAGTACAACTGATTACATAAAAAATTATTTTCTTAATTTGTTTTATCAAAAGTCGTCCTTTTTAAGGGGTAATTTTGTATCACTGCGTAAAATCAAATATATTTAGTTCGGGTTATTTTTATTTTAAAGTAAAACAACGTGTCTACTATAACTAAATATGAAAAAGTTGAAAACTTTCATTCTTCCAATATATTCAAGCGAAAAGATCAAAATTATCTTGCTTTTCAGAGGATTTCAATAAAATTGCTGTGTAAAATTAGGTTTAGAAGAACGTTGTTATATATAAGACGAAAGAGCACTCTTGACAGTATTCGAAAATGATTCCTACATTCTCATTTAAAAATAAAATTTGAGTTGGATAAGAAGTACTTTAGAAAGTTGTCCATTTCGGAGCACCTCAGCATTTTTCACATAACTTTTCACTTTTTACATTTATGTTTTGTAATCAAACGCTCGAAACTGTGTTTTTTTATAGAGAGCGATACAGCGATTCTTGTAGCATAGAAAGAAAATGCTAGAGGCTAACTCTAACTGGAGATATTTGCAATGAACAACTTGACCGATTCTCCATGGTTTTATAATGTTTTTATATTTGTCATACTCTAGGTCAGCATATATTTAAATGACGAACTGATTTATGATGCCCTACAATTACATTATGTACTAAAACGTCCTGTTAATGTTCCTCAAAATTTTGATATTAACTCGTTACAATCGTTATCCATTCAGGGACAAGAATGGGAACGTCAACGTTTATTTCAATTTGCCGTTGATACATATAAAAAATGTTTACAAATTGATCAGAATTATATTCCAGCTTTAAATGGTCTAGCCGGTATTTATTATCGTCATACTAAATATAACGATGCAATTGAACTTCTAATACGTGTTTTATCTATTGATACATACAATTCACGAGCAAACTATTTATATGGTTTAACAAATGTAAAATTAGGAAATATATATGATGCCCGAGATGGTTTTTCTCTATCGAGTCAATCAATTGACTATCGTTGTTCATCTTATATTGAATTGAGTAAAATAGAAATAAGAGAAAAACAATTTAACAAAGCATTAGATTATATTGAAAAAGCACTTGACAATGATAAATATAATTGGCAAGCATTACAGTTAAAAGTATTGTTAGATTTAAATTATGTGGATATAGCACTTGAACAAAATCCATTAAATCATATGTTTCGCTATGAAAAATATAAACAAAATGCCGATAGTTTTCAATCGGGAATACAAACAGAATTGAAACATCAAGTTTATCTTGAATTAGCTACATGGTATTATGATTTGAAGAAATATTCGGATTCAATTCAAATATTAACATTAGCTTTATCAGGTAAGATAACTATTCTTTTGAAAATTGTATATCAATGGAAAAAACGATTTTTTATTAGCTTCTGTCAATTATCCATTAATTCAAATTTGGAAAGCATTTTTATTAGACAAAATTGATAATAATTCTCAATTATCAAATGATTTATTAAATGAGGCTGTGTTAATGGAATCAGATTATGTGTGTCCTCATCGTCAAGAAGATGTTGATATACTAAAATGGGCAATAGAAAAAAATTCAAATTGGAAATTAAAATATTATTTAGCATTGCTCAATATCCACATGTTACAGGATAGTGAGGCATTAACTTTACTATTATCTTGTTCACCTGCTGATGCTAATGATCATTATTATCCATTCTATATCGTACGAGCTATGCTTCTTAAAAAACTAAATAATGATACGAAAGCTTGTGAAAATGATTTGATAATAGCAACTGAAACAAAAAATTGGCGCACAGTATTGACATTATCAAAATTCTATGAAAATAATAATAATTGGCTCAAAGCATTGGAAATTGTCAGATCATTGTACCATGAGAGTGATCAAAATTATTATGCTAGTTTACAATTAGCCAAATGTCTAATGTATACAAAAGAGTACGAAAATGCCATTGATTTGATGAAAAATAAATTTTATATATTGCCAAATGAAGGTTAGTAGTTTTAGTAAGTTTAAATTACAATCAGTCTGACTCAGAAGATGTGTGTGTGACTGCTGTTTTTTCATGATTAAATATTAGTTATTGTTGTACTAAATTCGCTTATTATCTATCCCTAAGTTGTATTGTAACAGCAATAAATCACATTAGTGAATAAAATGCTCTAATATATATTTGTGACAATAGTAGCTAAAATGAGTATTCTCCATTGTTTACTTTACAGGGACATTGCTTGGGCGGTATATTTGGCGTGAAACACATTTATATGCTGCATTAGAAACAATCATAGCAAATAATTACTCGAAAGCACTCATTTATATTAATGAAGCTCGAAAATGGCCGGAAAATTTAGGTGTGGGAAAACCGTACGATGTTGATGAACGTTTAGAAGATTTTCTAGAATTATGCTGTATTCAACAGAATCATGATGAAAAATTAATTTTAGAAAAAAAAATTATGAATTATCGAATCAATTATCCTCATCAATTATTTAAATCTAGCGATCTCCTTACCATTTTCATACTTAAAAAACAGGGATATATAGAAAAGGCAAAGGAATTAATGGACAAATGGTTGAAACAGGATAATTCAATGACTGTCCGTTGGAGTGAAGCTGTATTAAACAATGATAAAACGGGAACTAGTGCTATTTGTAGTGAAACTGAAGAAACCATCGATTCGAAAGAAGCATTACCATATGAAACAGTATTTGAAGATAGAGAATTTTCATTTATAAAACAACTTTACCAAGTAGGATTACTAAGACTGTAAATTTTAAAATATATGGTATTGTCTGAGATCATTATAATATTTGATCTAATTTATAAAAGATTTCGGTCAGTTGAAGATTTTGAGATTAAATGTAACTGTCCTTCAAACATGTGGATATCACAAACGTATCACTAGTGACTTTCATATGAAACCAGACGACTCTTTCTAACTGTAAGCATCTAGATTTCTCATCTAGCAACATCTAGACTACTCCAGATTTCATATTAAAGGAAAATCTTCATTTTCTGAAAAAGATCATAATGAGCAGACATAAGAATTACAGCATTATACTACAGTAGAACAAGAAGATTCAAGATTATTTATCTTCAGAAATTAGGATATTTTGACCCAATTGCTTGTTTAGTTTATTAAAAAATGTCTTAAATTTTAGACGTTTTACAAGAAAAAGATAGAAAATCTTCTTTTCCAATCTCATTAATTTTATGTCCACTTTCTTTCAATGCTTTTTCAATTGCTTTGAGTGTTTGAACTACATGCTGTTGTTGTCCACCCCACACACTGTAGCCCATGTGTCCCACTCTGAAATACTCTGTTTTTATTTTTTTATGCAAACCACCGGCAATAACCACTTGGCTTTCTTTGACTAATCCTAGAAATTTTGTTCGTTGCTCATCTGTCATCTCTTTTGGATAATAAATAGCCGATAGAGTGTTAGCCATATTTTTATCAGTGGTTGGCACAAATTTTAAATCAAATGATTTTATTACAATATTTCGAAACTTTTGAGCATTTTCCTCGTGTAATCGAACAATATTTTCTATGCCAATATCTAACAATAATTTTAAACTTGTGTTTAACGATCGAATTAGATTCACATTTGGTGTGGCGAAATAACTTGGTTTACGATTAGCGTATGCATCCATGATAGGTAACCAGTTATTTAAATTCGCATAGTATGTAGGTACAGGTGTTGTACGTTGACGAAATGTATCGATAGATTGTTGACTAAACATGAGCAGAGCTAATCCAGGTGGTGCACCCAATGCTTTTTGACTACATGTCATAGCTGCATCGATTTTCCAATCGTCAAAAGCAAATCTTTCACCACCAAATGAACAGACACCATCGACCGAAATTAAACTAGTTGGTGATAATTGTTTACATAATTGACTAATTGATTTTACATCATTCAGAACAGCTGTACTTGTATCAACTTGAGTAATACAAATTAATTTATAGACTCCATCTGCTGTTGCTTCTTTGAGTTTTTTCTCAATTTCTGATAATTCAACACTAGCACCAATTTGATTTGCACACACCTAATAATTAAAGACAGAAAGGTAGAAAATCCATGTTGTCAGATCAGTAGAAGTTACCTGATCAACTTTGATTCCATATGTTTCACAACATGTTGCATAACTGTCACTAAAATAGCCTGTATTGATGACAAGTGCTCGATCGTTTTTTTCACATAAATTCGCTGCTATAATATCCCAACCAAGTGTCCCACTACCACTAACAATCAATGGTTGACCATTTTTTGTACCTAAAACACGTTTAAAATTTTCCAATAATTCACTAAATTCGGCAATAAATTGTGGTGATGTATGCGAGAGCGATGGTAAAGCTAATGTGGCTAGAACATCAGGATGATACTCTGTAGGTCCCGGTATCATTAATATTGAATGATCATTTGATGACATTCTTTGCTTTGACAAAGAAAATAAATTATCTAAAACAAATTTTTTTATATGCCTTACGAGTAACGAGCTGTTTAACTTAAAATAACATAAGAAAGCGTAAAAAAGAGAAGAATAGATGTGCAGCTGATATATTTTTTAGTTTCGAACGAGACAGCCTAAATATATGAAGATAAGAACGAAAAATAAAAGTATTGT
Organism: Didymodactylos carnosus; assembly: GCA_905250885.1. Classification (NCBI taxonomy): domain Eukaryota; kingdom Metazoa; phylum Rotifera; class Eurotatoria; order Philodinida; family Philodinidae; genus Didymodactylos; species Didymodactylos carnosus. The sequence continues at coordinate 11,324 of CAJNOQ010001776.1, read as the reverse complement.
TCTACTAAATCATATATTGACACAAGGAAGTCAAAGAAATAAACATACAATAAATCACAGCACACCTTCGCGCATATAGGTGTTTGTACAGAAAAGAGTCACTTTAACTGCATGCAAAAGTGTATGTTAGAAAGCAGTTAACGCATTCGCAATGCGCAATACTAAAATAAACTGCATTTTTTGGGTAACTTTTGATTAGTACTTTAAGAAAGAGTAACTCGTTTATGTTACTGGTCCCGAATAGAGAGCCGTATTAAATAAGGAGTATCTCCTTCTTTTGCTCTATTGGCAAATGTCTTGTGTATGACTCGAGTACAGTGTGTTATTCACAACTTAATCGTTCTCTATCTAAATTAACCAGTGATCCATAAAGAATAACCCTCTCAGTATTTTTCCTTTATCTATTGATACTTCAGTTCCTTAAAGTTAACTCTTTTTTGAAAAGATGCGTGGTTCAATTCTATACAAGATCGTATATAAATAGTCGGACAAAGGCCAAATTCCCAGTTTTGCTCGAAGAAAAAGCAACAGTCATCCAGAAGTCTCAACTTTGTAAACGTTTTTTAACGAACTTGATCCACAGTAAAAAAACCATGCTGATGATTGTCTAACCTGGCACTTGGATATTGCCGTATACTATTGAGTGTCCTCTTTCCGAGAGGATTAAAATCAATCTATTCCCGTTGACTTGCGGAGCAGAAATCTTTGATTAATAATTTTATCTACTAAATCGTGAAAATTTTCGAAGAAGAGTATCGACAATTTTTGATAAGCAATATAATCGACTCTTTCCTCATTATTCTGATGGAGAAATCATCAAATTTCTGTGTAAAATGTCGAAATAATGAGCTTATTTAGTTAAGTCTTGACTGACTTGTAGTGATTTTACTAGGTGCCAAAACTGCGTGTCCGAAAATAGTAAAAAGTGGGATTGTACGATTTCGTAAATTCTGTGCCGAAAAGCCAAAAGTGATGACATAAAATTTTCGTACCAGCAAGTCGACAGAGTTTTCAAAGAGCTGTATTTTAGACTATTTAGAATTCATTCAACTAGAAAATGCGACTTCCTATTTGAAAAAAGACTTTTGTGTTACAAAGTTGAGACTTCTAGATCACTGTTGTTTTTTTTCGAGCAAAACTGGGAATTTGGCCTTTATCCGACTATTTATATACGATCTTGTATAGAATTGAACCACGCATCTTTTCAAAAAAGAGTTAACTTTAAGGAACTGAAGTATCAAGAGATAAAGGAAAAATACTGAGAGGGTTATTCTTTGTGGACCACTCGTTAATTTAGATAGAGAATGATTAAGATAACTTTGTTTCTTCAATGCTATAGGAGGTCACTGGAGTGAGTTAATTAACAGTGTATTAATGAAATTAACGTTTCTTTATCTAAAGGTTGAATTTGCTAATAAACTGTATACAAACTTATTGATCATTAGATAATTTCACTGCTCTACTGGTTTAAACTATATTTATTTTAATATATTTTAACGCTCTATTAATTATCCATACGGTAAAGGAGGTTCTTTAGATTAATAAAACACTGAACAATTCTGATGAATGGTTGTTTACTTTATTTGCAAACAACTCTATATAATCCGCCAATGTTCTCTATACAGTTTGTTCAGGAAAGTTTCCTTTCAAAATAAATGCGTGTATCACGTCTACTGTATTTCAGATAATGATCATCAATTTGGCACAGCGTTCTATCTGCACGTATCGGACACTGTATCGAACCTATAAAAGGCATGGATGGATAAGCTAGAAATACACTACGTTATTTTACAGTTTTACTTGTTTCTCTAGATCTTAACATAGGTGTTACATTCATTTAAGTTTTTCGTTTTTGCAACATCCTAGATACATTCGTGTTAAAATAAACTGATTGATTCATTACAAAATTTTGATATGAGATTATTGACGTCTGTCAAAGAACTTTTCCAGAAATCCTTCCAAGATTTATGTAAAAGTTCTTATTTCCAGATTTTCTCAGATCTCAGAATAGACTAGCCATTAAAATTTAGAGAGAAAGTGGCAAATTAAGTTTTTATCGCCATATTTAGATCTTTAAAAGAATAAACATGTTCAGAAACTTACAAAAAGGTGTTTCCAGGCCTGTAGCCAGGATTTTGCGAAGATGGGATCGACTTTTTTACCTTCAGAAATAGTGTGAAGTCTTATCAACTAGTAACTTTTTTTGACGAGATTCAGGGGGGTGTTCGGTATATATTATAACGATTAATGGTCAATAATTTCAAAATGAAGAGTACAGTAACAGAAGCGTTTTTTAATTTCATGATTTATTCTAAATTATATTCGGCGTTTCGAACTATAAAACGTTCATTTTCAAGAATAAACAAATTATTTTCGGTTTTACAAGCTACGTACATAGAAGCGTGTCGCACGAACTTTCAATGGAAACAAAATCTTTGAAAGGTGAGATAGCGGATATTAATTTTTCTAAAACATTTTTTAGTCGCTTCTCATTTACGTTCCAGAAAACTTAATTTCTCCTTTATATTAAAAATAAATTTTTTGTATACTGTTCGATGTATTCGTGCTGTCCTCCTGCGTCCTGTCAATGTTCGTGCAACGAACTTGTGTTCTATTGTATTCTACTGCTTGACAGCTGTATTTGACTCCTATCCCTTAATGTCTGTTTTTAGCTTATCCATGCAATCCTGCTTTTGCATGTTTTGCGGACGGATACACGCGAGTGTCGGTCTCGGTACAAATATGATACAATGAGCTATCAGGACTTTTCGTTGTATCTTATGCTTGTAGGATAATATGTAAAATTTAATCTCTGATTCTGATCAAATTTTGGCAGTAGCTAGCCGTACTCGAGTCACAAATATAAGTTAAGTTTCAACCTTAACTGTTGTTTCTTTTATTTCTGGAATATTAGAAAACTAGAAACAAAACAAACATTCTTTTTCGACTTTTTGGACTTGTGTCAAACCCGATATAATATAATGTAACATAACGTTGTGTGGCCGCAGATATAATAAATCTGCTTTATCTCGTGCACTTTTTTTGGTTTTATATGACACAACTTCATTGGATGGAAGTTTCAGAATTAAACAAGGATTAAATGGAATTTCACTTCCTGTTTTCATTTTTCTCGGCCTTGCTACAAATACTGAGATATTCACTATTCTACACTATAGAGGGAGCTGTTATTGTGAATATCTCGGTACTTGTAGCAAGGCCGAGAAAAATGAAAACAGGAAGTGAAATTCCATTTAATCTTGTTTAATTCTGAAACTTCATCCTATGAAGTTGTGTCATAATAAACGGAAAAATTGTATGGGAATCTGATCTGCTAATGATTCGATGAGCCATCAATAGCTGTGACCATACCAATACAAGCATCCAATAAAAACAATATAAACAAAATGAGTGTGGTTTGAGTTTAATATTAAATTGAAGTACTGTACATACAATAAAAAGATATGTCTTTCTCTCATTTTTGTCCTACTGTTTCACTGGGCATCTTCAACGGAAGGGTACAAGTACAAAAAGTCTCTGAATGAAGATTTGATCATTGTAGACTAGCCTTGACTGTAGTCACAATGTTATTCCACAAGGTTATTCTAACTCTATTTGTAGTGAGAAGGTGATGCTAAATTAACTTGACAGTGATTTTTTCAGTTAAATGTTCTGAAGAAACTTTTTGGACTGATTCTTTTCTTGAATTATTAGGGGATAGTCCAGCCTCTTTTCTTAAAGAAATATCCTGTGTGGAAAAAACCCAGTTGAGTCATCGAATAGAATATAAATATTTTGAGAGAAAATCAAATCATTACAAACTAATTAGTCAGAAAAAAACGGGTAAAAACATTCGACTCATATTGTCCAATAATTACCGGATGAGTCTGGATTAAGTTACTTCTGGTTCATTTGAAGCTAATTATTCTTCCACTGTTTGTAGAACTACAGGCGCTTATTGTATCAGTCGTTTAAGTCGAGAAAATTTACAGAGTATCCAATTAAAAAGTATTCAAGAGAGAAGAGAGAGAGTATTCAGAGTATTCAATTAATTCAAAAATATTGAGTTTCTCATTTACTATTGACGTTTATGTTTATAGAAAAGCTAAATGTACGCGATTGACTTTTTTTCTTAGTTGTTACCCGCATCCCATGAATGTCAATTTTACATATAGTCTGGAAAAGAATGCGCGAGATGTTCCAGTATCTCAAACTCAGTGTACATAGTTTATTTTTTTTCCGAGCGGGACTCCAAAATCAGATCGAATAAAGAACGTAAGCAATAGTTTTTTTGTTGCTGTGAACGCTAGTCATATTGTAAAGTTCTTTCCCTCTTTTCCTTTCTTTGCGGTTTAATGTTAAAAATTTTATTTTTATTGTGCATTTGTTTACTAATAAGAAAATCAATAACATTATTAGTATTCAAGGGCAACAATATAAATATGAAGTTTAGTGCAATTGCGGCTAACTGGGGTTGCTGGATTCAAAGCCGCAATTGCACTAAACTTCATATTTACTAATAAGAAAAAACGATCTTTTTTTGGTACTTTGTTTGGTACATGATCTTTTACCAAGATCTACTAGTGCAAGAGTGTTGAAGCTTTCATTTGCACAGAATTTTGATATATACTGATAGTATGATCATACTTATCAAATTACAAATTGAATAGCATTTAGTTTTACTGTTTTTGTTGTTATTATTTTAGATATGAATTTACCATCATATGGAACTGATCGTTATTTAACTTTGCACATAGTTTGTTCTTCAAATGGTTCGTCTGTGATAAGTCAAGAGTTATTAGAAAAATACTTTTCATCCTATGGTCGTATATTAGAAAAACGATATCATTCATCAGATATTACTTCATTAACATTTCTAGAATGTTCAACGGTCGATACTATTCTATCGCAACGTCCACATTATATTAATGATAAATTAGTTTGTGTTCGACGACGTTTACCAGAATTAAACCAATATCAAACACATGAATTATTTTTATATGATTATAGTGGTAAATTGTCAGATTTGGCACTAAAAAAATATTTTCAAAAATATGGTACTGTTCAGTCATTTACACAAAACAAAAAAAAAAATTGTTCCTATTTAACATTTGTTAACAAGGATGAAGATATTATTGATAGAATTCTATTAGGTAAGTATCTCAAGTATAAGTTATACAATAGGATATTGAGTTAGCGTTGAGTTATCAAATGACTATTCACACGTATTTCTGAGCGGTTACCGTGTGTTTTTGTTTTTTAATTTTGAGGTTTTTTAAACATTATTTTGTAAAAAATATTGTAGCACAAAACGTACTTAAGTCTTTTTGGCCTAATGTAAATTACTGAAAAATTTTGAAAATCATCAAAATTTACAATTTTTCGTTCAAAAACTTTTTAACGGGTGATTCCTCGAAATTTGCTCAACTCGTATAATTATCTATTTAAACTCTAAGCATCAGTATTGTTTTTTTATTCTTCGAGATAAACCTCACTTCATTGATACACATTATGTTCAAGTAGAATTATCAAATAACAATAATGAGTTTAAAGAAGAATGTGATAATTTACGATTGAAATTGTACGAATTAATGACAACGGATCATTTATTAGAAAAATATGATCAGCTAAAAGAACAACATAAATGCATCAAAGAAGAACTAGAACAAAAAACCATCGAATTAGATATGATGAAATTTCTCAAACAATTATATCATGATAATAACCAAGAAAATTGTACATTAAAGCAAGACTTAGAAAACTATAAACAATACTATATTCAGCTTAAGTAAGTAGATATAGAAACTCTTATATACGGTATTCTAAGATCTCAGATCGGATGAACATTGTTTTTTCACAATTTTACTTTCACAACTAGTTTTAAATGTAATACTCATGAGAACAATTTTGAAACTAATTCAGTACTCCGAAAATTAATAAATTCGACCAACGAAAGTTTAATGAAAGTCGATCTAATAGTAATCTGGAGTTATACAACTATTTCTTTTGATCTAATATGTATTATTGTATTTTGTTTGTCCTTGCAGGAATACAAATCAACGGTCACATGATGAAAACGAACGGTATCAAGATGATATCAAAAACTTGCAACAAATAAATCGACAATTGTATGATGAACTTGATAAATTGAAACAAGAAACATATGATTATCAACAAAGAGATTCTCAAAGTGTTAACGAAGAATTTGAAAAATTAAAACAGAATTATCAACAACTATTGACTATTCATCAAAAAAGCGGAATAAAAAGTCTACAACAAGAGAATAAACAACTTTATAATGAATTGAAACAATTAAAAGAAACAGGTGAACAGCAAGAGCAGCATCATAAAGAAAAATATGATGAATTAAAGCATGATTATGATCAAGTGATTATAAACAGTCAAAAATGTTTACAAAATAATCGTGATAAGATACAATTGCTTCGTGAGAAACAAAACAACATTCAAGAAGAATTAAATTTGATCAAAGAACAAAGTTTAGGTATGTTGATAAAGAAAATGTCAGCTCGAAGAAGGAAAATGGAACATAAGCTTAGAACTTCATCGTCGATTTTAATTGTACCAGAAACAGTATGATTTTATCAGTTCTTTGTTTTTCTATTATATGCTACATCAGTTCATTGAAATTTTAGATCAATTAAGGCAATTACGAACAATGACATCAGCCTACGAACTATCCACAGAAGTTGTCAAATGGCTAAATGACAAAATTGCTGTTTTGGAACAAGAACGAGTTCAATTTCGAGAACAATTTGCAGAACTACAACAATTGTATCAGCTCGATTCTCATGATTCCATAAATCTTCTCGAAAATGAAGTTATCTCACAGACAACAACAACAACACATCACACTGTAGAACTACATACTCCACTTTTACGGCATTCCGATATTTATGATGACGAAATCCAACAAGGACCACTATTGAAAAAACCGAAACAAAGTCGTTCAACAATAACCTCTGTTATTGTTCAACATCAACAAGAGTAAGCTGTTTCTCTGTCGACCAATGCTGAGTCAATTTTTTCGATACAAGAAACTTTACACGTCAAGTTTCAAAACTCTATTTTATCTTGACGTTTTTTTGTAAAATCTTAGACTTTCTAATACTAATTTTTCCTCATTCTAGTGATAAACTCGAAGAAAGATGTTTAAGTGGACCGCATACCCCACCATTATCACCATGCACTTCGGTTATTTCTGTGAAAAATGTTAAACCAAGTTCGAATAAATTGCCAAAACTAAAAAGTTCAAAATCATCAATAACAATCACTCATAAATCATGTAAACCATTAATAATACCGGCAAGTCATAAACAGTCAAAATTAACAGGTGGAAAAGTTCGATCGAATAAAGTTCTTAAAAAACTTCGTCGGCGTCCAATAGCGGTAAAATAAAGTTTTTTTATCATCATAACTGTTGTTTTTTATTTTCCTTTGCTATTGTTGAATTGTCGACCAATGATTTGTTTATATTTTGAGATTATTAGATTTTTAATTTGTGCCTTGAAATCTGTTTTTGTATGAAATGAGCCATATCATTTTTTTTGTCAACTATCTTTTCGATCACTCGACATAATCTTCTAAAATGATTGAAATTTTTGTTAAGTTCTTTGACCAGTTATTTGTTATGTATTTTATTTCAATTTCTTCATCTGTCTTCCTTAGTCATTTTTTTTGTTTGTGTATGTAACAGTCTGACATATGTTGTAAATACTTATGTGTTAAACAGAGATAATTTACTACTCAGGTATTCAACTGTGATGAATTCACTTATTTTGTCAAGTATCACATCGAGATAATATTGTTTGGTATGAGACTTTGATAAAAGAAAAACAGTATGCTTTCGCACTATTTTTTTGTTGTTGCGTTAAAACAGATGTGTATTTTTATTTCTTGCTCTCTTCTCTTTGCACTCATTTTTGGTTTGTTCTATTGACAAACTATCATTGTTAATTGTTGAGGTTTTTTTCTTATTTTGTTTTGTTTCGATTATGTTTAAATAAAGAGTTGCATGAAATATACCATTCCTCATATATATACTATCATCCTTTTAACAATTTTAATATTCTACGTTTACGCTTTCTAAAAATAAAATTGTATTTTTCAGATTTTATTTATTTCGTTGTTGTTCTTGTAAATATTGTACAGAATCATGTCTGTTTCATCATCATCATCTTACTCAAAAGAAAAGTCAACTGATGCTAGTCCAAATTGTATAATAATTCGGTTAAAACATGCTGATTACGGAAATTTTAAAGATGGTTTCAAACATTATTTGATTCCAAAATATGGTCTACCTCCCAGTCGACATTGTGAACATACATTTCAGGTTAGAAATAGAAGTCTGAATCGATGAATAAAAATTCCTATAATTTGACTTCGTACAATAGTTGCGTTGCGTTCAAGAACAGAAAAGAAGATGGTCGATACTTGAGAAAAACGGAGGAATATGCGAAACCGATTATTTTGTTTTGATTCTATTTGAATAGTTTTATATAGTCTAAAATCTTTTTGTTCCTACTTTCTAGGTTAAAAGTTATGACAAACCAAGTGAGTTGTTCGATTTATTTACGATCATTTTTTGGGCATTTCATCATAGGTCTTTTTATCATTGTTTTCTCTTCTTATATACATGACGCATTCTCCTACTTACGTTAAGTTTCAATATTTTAGTAGAAGTATTGCAAGAATTCTATAAATGGTATTATGATAATCCATTTGGAAAATGCGATTTAATTAAAGAGTTTCAATTGTGTTTATGTTTATCAAAACAAGATAATAAATATGTACCATTGAAATATAATGGTAAGAGAACAATCGATGACTATTGTCGAGAATATGGAATTTACACAAAACAACCGATTGAAATGTGGCTAATGGAACGTGGAGAATTTCAACAAAACCATAGTATTGGACAAGATCATTGATTGCTAGTGGTTTTTCTTTTTTTCTCTATTTTTTGTGATAAAAAGTAAACTATAGGTTGTTGTAAGTATTGTATAGATATTGTTTTTCTTTTTCTTTATGCAAAAATATTCAAAGATTAATAAATTATGGCGTAATTCGATTGAATAAAAAGAATTTGCAGTGAATAAAAGAGAAAACTATCTAAGTTCGTAGCACTCGGATTATTTGATTCCTGAATATGGTGCTACCTTCCAGTAGCCATTGTGGACGTACATTTCCAGCTAGAAATACGAGTCTGATTTGATAAACTAAAAACATTCTACTTCAACTAGGTAGCAAGTAAATCGTGTCATTTGTCTCGCAACTAGACATGCATTGATTCTGATCGATTCTAGATACAGGCATATCAGAATCAATGAAAAAGGTAAAAAAGCTCTTACTTAAATATCCAACCGACAAATACAACTCAAAGAACTATTCACTTCTGAACAGAGGGTTGTGCATGGGTTATCTCCCTTTTCCAATGCGAAATACAACTCAACTCTCTCTTCGATCGCTCTTGCCGTGAACTGTTTTTTGCACGGATCATTGGGCACAATTAACGAGTTTTCTGAAAATCCTTTGGAGGTCTAAAGATGTCTTCGAATACCATATTCGTCCGTTGTTTAACACAGAGAACAACTCAGCAATTGTATTGATAGAAAATTACTTAGGAAGTTTTCTGAACACCCCTAGTTCCCTGAACCCGGATCGAACCGATGCCACGGCAGACAATTAAGTACACGTTTTTCGCTTATCTCTCGATTTACGGTGAAACTTTCTGAAATCAAATTTTTTTGGTCTGAAGACAAACCATAACTTTCACTTGTCAAATCAAGTACGGAGCGACTTCAAAAGTTTTCTGGAAACCCTCATCCTGCTAGGACTACTGCTCATAGATGTTTAATAGTTAGCTAATTGTTTAGGTGTAGTTCTGTCCTGATTATTTGCCTCTAGCAGTTTTCACCTATATAAGGGTACCCCTCCCTCTTTTTTCACCCCATTGCCAAATGCGGAGCACACATCCGATCGAGGTCAGATTTATAGCAGAGATAGAACAACGAAAAAGAAAATCGATATATTTTTGTCCAGAATTTTCTGAGATGTTCTTCTACGGGTTTCCTGGAAAACTCCAGTTTTTCATCCAGTCACATTACGACCCCTCGAAAAAATGATCTGATCGAGCTCAAATTTTGACTCTAGATACTTCAGACCTTATCTCAGGAGTAAAATTTTTCTTTTCGAAAAATATGCTTTCCTTCTCGAGATATTCAAAAAATCCCGTATAGAAAACCGGTTTTTGATTTTAAAAACCTTCTCACACCGAAAGTTGAAATCGAAAAACGCTAAAAAAAATTTGACTGCTGAGATAGGGTCTGAAGTAAATGTGGTAAAAATTTAAGCCCGATCGGACCATTTTTTCGAGGGGTCGTAATGTGACTGGATTGAAGAGACGATCGAAAATACGCATAGTGAGAAAAACACATATTGTTTTGATTAAAAGGGAAGATACTTTAATTTCGTATTTTATTATAATAAAATACGAAATTAAAGTATCTTCCCTTTTAATCAAATCTTATCTATTTCATATCAGCCAAGTGTTGCTCAATATGTCACACATATTGTTCACAGGCTCTGTTTTTCAGGGCATTTGCGGTGATGCTTATATCTTCAAGAAAAGTCATTGAAAAATTCTACAAGATGTCTAATTTTGAAGGGCAGATTTTCTGCAATCCTTCCAGGAATCAGATAAAATTTTGAATATATAGGAAAGGAGACAAAAATTTACGAAACTAAAAAATTGAGATTTTTTAGACACTGAAGGAAAAAATTAAAAACTTCATAACTTTTTCAAGGAAGGGCATGGAGAGTTGGGAGTGGTCTCATTTTATAGCCCAGACTTTCCTCTACATTGGGCTATGTTCAGCTCAAAATGAAAAATTTTTTGCAAAAAAGAGATGGGTACCCTCAAGACCGGCTTCATTTATTTCTTTTTCTTTTAACTTTTTTGGCGGTGTCGTTGCGAGAAGAATGTTTGTTGCTCGGGGAACAAGTTTCCGCCGTATTGATTGAGCTAATTCATGTAATATGGTGATTAACAACGCTGTCCATTTTTGAAGAATTCTATCATTTGTTTCCAACAACCAGTCGCAGCTGAAAGCAAAAAAAGAAAGTAAACAACTTGAGAGAATTGATACAACTTGAAAGCTGTTACCTCGTCATCGCAATGATATTCAGAAATATACCGCTAGTGGCATATCACCGATAAAAAATTAAAGTTCATTCAGAGTTAAAGAAAAGTGGTTTTTAATAATTAGCACAAATTATTTGAAGGGAAAATTTAGATTTTTTTAGTTGGG
>CAJNOQ010001775.1:0-28672 GCA_905250885.1 Didymodactylos carnosus | reverse complement strand
AAGACCCGGTTTTCTGGAAAACCAGTTTTCAGAAACTCTAACAGAATAACCAAAACCTTTGTTAATGAGATATGATTGTAGCCCGCGAAATTCTCATAAAAATGAGACATCTTTCAGCTCTACATGACCTTTCTTTGCAAAGTTATAGAATTTACAATAAAAGCCCTGAATGTTCAGTATCAATTCAAAGCTGCAGAAATCAGAAGAAATTAATTTAGGGCTTTTCTTGTAAATTCTATAACTTTGCAAAGAAAGATCATGTAGAGCTGAAAGATGTCTCATTTTTATGAGAATTTCGCGGGCTATAATCATATCTCATTAGCAAAGGTTTTGGTTATTCTGTTAGAGTTTCTGAAAACTGGTTTTCCAGAAAACCGGGTCTTAAAGAGTCGTCAGCCGATATTCTTTTAGGCTTTCTATCTACTCGAGACCCCCCTATCGAATGATGCATGAACGAACGAAATCGGAGCGGGGCACCTGGGAATGTTCCCTCGTGAGAACATCGTTTATCCTAGTGTTTTCCTTATATGATAGTTCTTTTTATCGAAAATTTCCGTAAGAAAAAGTTGTAGAATAAAAATTTTTGCACCATTCGATAGCACATTTAACGAAGTACTTTTGACTCTATTCAAATCACAAAACAGCTCACTTTCGATTTTTGGCCAAATGTCCGCCTATATGTCCACTGTGCGACGTATAATAACAATGACGCAAGCCAAACAGTAAAAGTTGTAGCCATGAAACAGTAAACAAAATTAAAAAAACCAGAGAAACAGTGAATAGATCTAGAGGAATTAAAAAAGAACAAGTGTAAATAAAACAAAGAAAAATAACACCGATAGAGTTGACCAAGAACATTGCTGAGAGTTACTACGAAAGATATTATGATAATGCTGTTTTGAACGAAGATAGAGAAGGAGGACAATAATTGATTGGAAGTCTATTCCAGTCGGTAATAGATGCATTGAAAAATGCAGAAAAATCGTTTACAAGAGGTGAAATACAAACGTATTTCTGATGATGACATCGTAAACGAAGAGTAATAAGAATGGTGAATTGGATAAAAAAATAATAAGAAGGCTAAGACGATGATAAATTGTAAAAATTGTATCATCCAAAAATATTTACGGCGAACAGAATGGTCTGGAAGAGAAAGTTGAGAGATGAGTAAAAAGCTAGAAGAACGATAGTCAAAATTACGAGATAACACGTGCAGCAAGTTTATTAACAGAGTCAAGAACTGAAGGAGAAAAAGAATTGTCATACAAGGCACAACAATAATCAAGTTTAGGAAGAATAGACGAGAGAAAGATTCGACGTCGAGTTTCAGGTGGGGCTAATCCAGCTCAATGCTTGTAGTTGACGATGACAAGCAAGAGCACTTTCTCTGACATGTTCAATCCACCACAGATCGTGCGAAACGGGAACAACAAGACAACGTACGGAGGAAACAACGGAGAGAGGAACACTGTTAAGATACAATTGTTTGTAAACAAACGGAAAAACATTGAAGGAAAAATGAATCCCAGAAAATTCAGTCATATTCAAAGACATAAGATTTGAAGTAGACCAGTTAGAGATGCAATTAATAAAGTTTCCAAGATGAGAAAAATCAAGAGAATCAGCAGTAGACAAAAACCATAAAAAGAATATCTCTAACAAACAGAACTAGTTGAGAGAGACAGGAAAATCATTGATAAATATGAGAAATGAATGATATTGTTCTTAATTCATTTATTTTGTTTGGAAATTCTTTGTTTACCGTGGATAATGAATCAAAAAGAGAATAATATAAAACAGTATTTAAATGATCGTGAGCATCTTGTTTATTCGTATAACAGAACCAGCAATACTGAGATTGAGCGATCTTTTCAAAGTTGTTCTAGATGTTAGTGACCAAAGTTTGTGAAAAAAAATCACAATGACAGGTTTCAACCGATTATAAACTACCAATTTGTACGATAAAAAGCCATTTCGTGAATGTCACGAAATGGCATGAAAATAGTTAGTAGACCATGATATTAGTGCCCAGCTCATCGATGATATATACGGATAGGCACTCCTTAAAAAGTTTGAGCATGCATGTTTTCTTTATATATGGCAAACATCACCATAGGGCGCAAGCTAAACCAAATGACACTGAACTATCTTATTTTTTTGTGGGTTTAGAATCCAGTCACATGTCGAGCCATAGTCGAAGAATATGCAAGACAAGAACTTTATACATTTAGTGCACTATTTTTTTTTGAACAATATTAATATGCCGCTAGTACAGTTCAATATGCTCAGTTATTCTGTACTCTCTGAAAGTCAAATCCTGTATTTTAAAGTATACCAGTCTCACCCAGATTCTTATTGACTAGTCTAAAAGTTGCAAATAACTGGAAGAAAAACTGTATCTGGTGACAAATTTAAAATATCAACTTAGAAATAGATAAACTGCACACAGAAAATAAAATGACCGTTGCATATCGAATCGTAGCAGGATTTTGCCACTTAACATCTTTTTCTATATTTTGAAACTTTAATTAAGGGCCTCAGGAATTCGATGTTTTCTTCGAAACTGAAGTAACCATACGGTTCAGTATCCCAAAGTATCATCTTTCAGAATCCGTCTCAGTTTGCCAAAAATTCAATGTTTTTGGAGGATTTTGAAAGAAATTTCTGAACGCCCTAAAAAGTACCTTTTTCTAAATTTCACGTTTCAATTAAAATTTTTAAGGTTGTCCGTTTTAATCGACATGGAGATATGTTGATCAGAGTGTTCTGATCAGAATGAGATATCCAGCAGGTTTGTACGACTTTGTCTTGCAGAGTTATACTAGTTTTGCTAAAGGTGCTGAACTATAATTAATGAAGTGATGACGTTTTTCTCAGAACATGGTTTTAGCGGTGTAACATTGTATCAACTTCTCGACGCTTCATTATAAAAACTTCATTTTTTTTTAATTTAAAGCTAAGACATTTATCTAAAGATTCATTCGCGGCGGTTTTTTGCTTTTTGTTTTCTGTGCAGAGATAAGTAGCAAATACTACGTCGGATTAGGGTTATTTTCAGAGCTCTGATTTAAAGTACGTGTTGGAAGTAAACGGAAGCAAAATTCAAAAATCGCCGCGAACTAAATTTTAGATTTAGGTGTCTACTTTCATTTGAGACCATTCGCAGTTGTCTGCAACTTCCAACATAAAAGCCTTTACGCTTTTGCTGAGAGCCCCATTTTGTCCTTTGTTACGCAAAACTCGGCAGCGCTTCAACGCTTCGATTTCAAATTCTTAGCATAAGCTCGTAGGACAGTAAGCAATAGTCGCTGAAAGCGCCATCGAAATCGGATGTAAGATAAAGAAGTTTTTTCCTGAGTGGGGGCCCCCTTAATAATAAGTTGAATGATTATTTAAAAGTAGTGCACGATCTTTAATGTCGTTTTTGCAGTAGTCTTCGTCATTGAGAAACGAGATTTCCAAGATGTAGACTACAGTTACCTTCTGTAAAATGTTAGGTCAAGAAAAAAATAACCTGATGACTGTTGTCATTACTCTTTATGCTGCTTTTCTTTTACAAAGACAGATGTGTAACATTCGACTGTATTATCGCTATAACTAACCGAACTTTTTTAAGTAAAAGTATTGAACAAAAAAATCGAACGTTTTTTCTATCCTACTATGGTCTAAAGCTTAAGCGCATCATTTTCCTGTATTTCTTATTTTTTCTATGAATATATAAATATTACATCTTTATGTTTAACCTCGTTGTTTATTCGTTTATGATGTGAGATCATAATCACTTTTTTTCTTTCTAAGTAGACAGAAATTATAAAATTCAATCGATGATGCTGAGTCTTCTTCATTTGCCTCTTAGATGCTCATTTAAATCAGTTCCGCTTCTAATTTTTAGTGTAACTTGCATACACTGCTGAGCACGTTATGCGATTTACCGCTTGAACTTTTCTACTATACAGTTCTTTTTTGCCATAGAATTTTCCTCCTATTTCCACCACGAGCACCATTTCCTTCATTTATGATTTTTTACTGTAAATCTACCCGTAGAATCTATCATTATTGCTGTTTCTGATGAATATATATCACTTAAACAAAAATTTGAATAGCGTTAAATAATTTCCAGCAAAATGATTTTCTTCTTTCATTTTCATATTGCATATGGCTATATATAGCTATGTTGGATAGACAATCTAATCTCAAATGAAGTATTCATTTTCTCAGTACATAGATGTTCAGAGAATCATTACAATTTGTTTTGGTCCGTGTAGCAATATTTATGTTTACTAAACAATAATGTTTGCAATAAATAAGCACAGCGTCCTAGTCGCTCTACGAGCGAGTACTCAGATAGAATAGTCACTTTACACTCCACTTTCGAACTTATTCTAGTATGTTCTCCTCATTCGTAATTCTTATTTAGCTATTGCAATAACAATTGTATGCTTAATCAAAACTATTTTTGAATACGACATTTTAATTAATAATTTAATTTCTTTTCTAACACATCATGGTACAACCCCTATACTTTAGACGTTCTTCTTTTTTGTAATATTTTTGAATTAGAATTAGGTAAAGATATTTAATCCATTCAGCCATTGTTTCTTTTTGCAGACCACTATGGTAGGTTAGTATGTTGATCAGAACTGCTGTTTAACAAATAGTAAACGGATAGGTAGTCGCCTTCGAAGATTATCGACTGCAGGATAGGTATCGAGTTACTTGAAATGAACAAATTGGACTTTTCAACACCTTATACTAGAAACAGTAGTCGTGATGCAGGGTTTTCTCGGCGTTGTTATTTGTTATATTTCGTCATTATCAGTAGGCAAATATTCTTTTATTTGTTATCTGTACGCATTTGTTTCTTTTTCTATGAATTATTATTATTGTTTTTAGTTAACTTGAATTAAAAGTTCTTTTAATTAAAAGATGTTTTTTACAGGTATATCATCATCAAAATATAAATGATACTATTTTACTACATTTTTGTTTTCAATGATTGAAATTCAGTATAACTTTTCATATGTTCGATCCTTGCTTCGTGCAAGGATTAATTTTGTGTTTTGATAGTTTAAGTTTTAGGATGACATAATGGGAATTCTTGTTTTTGTTCTGGTTCAAGATTGACGCTTAAACCAACTGTTCGATTTTGAAAAATGTGAATGGACATGTTAGCTGCGCCGACTACTTTTTGATTCGCTAACATCTCTAAATATGAGAAAGGATATGTGACTAAAATAGGAGCGTTTGTTAGATGTTCAGTTGGTGACCGAAAGCTGGTACTTACATAACTTTGATAAGAGATAAACAAGGTGAAAACTCTTTAGTCTGTAACGCTATGAGTAAATTTGTGACCTTTTTACTTGAAACGAGTGCCTGTGAAATCTTTTTAGCAAGATTATTTGATTCTTAGTCTTAAAATATCTCCACGACAAACAAGTTTTTTTTCGTAATTTTGACAATTATCATATAAAAGATGCTTTCTGTTTAAACTTCCAGATACTTTATGAATATATGATTTGTTCTAGTCGATGTAGATTTTTGACTATTCCGTTATTCCAACATTTTAGCCGATTTTCCTCTACGACACTAGCAAGTATTCAACGTCGTTTGTCACCATCAATGTCGCGCGACGCAGGATCGAAATCATTGACGGAATATTGTCTATCAAATAATAATTTTCAATGTTTCCAGTCAAATCCATTAAATCGTTTAAATTTACATCGAAAATCATCGGATCTTATCATACCATTAACTCAGAATAAGCAAGCACGATTTTTACCATTTTCATCTCAATTTCATCCATTAATGACAGCAGTGAATTCGAAAAACTTAAGGTATCCTGTATGGTTGACTTATGAACAATTAGTAGATAGTGGTGTCGATCTTGAAACGAACGAAGTAGTTCTGTTAGGCATTGGATCACAACAATTAGTTAATCATGAACAAGAGCTGGATAGGTAAGATCGAGACGCTATTAAATAATTTCTAAGTCATTGGATTTCTTTGTTTTTTTAGTCAGACAAGTCAACCAAAAACTAAAAGTTTATTATCATTAATGTTAGTTTCAGCGCCTACCGACAGTGAATATATTTACTTTGCAGTTTTGATTCAATCAAAATCTATTGCTGATAAACTTAAATCATTGCTAGACGCATCCTCTTATGGTGAATTACGTATATTGTTATCATTTATAACAGTGGCTGATGCATCTATATTAGCTCAAGGAAGAGCTCTTCTTGATTGGCATACCAGTTCACTGTTTTGTGGAAAATGTGGTAATCGTACACTTTCAATCGAAGGAGGAGCTAGGCGAAAATGTACATCAGAAACATGTTCCCGTACATTGTATCCTCGAACAGATAGTGTATCGATCACTTTGGTCTCGTCTAAAGATAATGAAAGAGTATTACTTGGACGTAAAAGTCAATTTCCAAAAGGAATCTATACATGTTTAGCTGGTTTTATTGAGTCTGGTGAATCTATTGAAGAGGCATGTCAACGAGAAATATTTGAAGAATCCGGTGTGTTAATTGATTCAGAGAGTGTCAAATATTTTCAGTCTCAACCATGGCCATTCCTTGGTGGTCAGTTGATGATAGGCTGTTTTGCAAGAGCGGATGAAAAGATGGAAGACGCTGAATCAGTGACATTACATGATTCTGAATTAGAAGATTGTAAATGGTTTAATAGAAACGAAATAGGTCAAATGCTAAATATTAGTCGAACTCAGGTCGATGCCTGGGCGCAAGCAGCGCAGAAGAAACCACATGAGAAAGTAGAAACGCCAGCAGTTCCTGTTTTAACTATACCACCACCATTCGCCATAGCACATCAGTTAATACAATATTGGTATACAAATAAAACAAAAAACAGTGCGTAATTTTGTTTTTATTTCTCAATATGGTAAATAAATAATGTTTTAACTGTTTTTGATATTTCTTTAGTAAAAAGCTATTTATATTAAATTTGTTATTATGGTCATATTTATTCACTCTTATTTTCGATGATTATTCCATTGAAATAGTAAAAACTTGAATCTATTATGTTAAGATTCTAACTTTTGACATTCGAAAAATCTATAAAAGCGACATTTGGCAAGTATTACACGGCGCTCATTCGCATGGCGTCAAGAACGTATACGACGTACCCTCACCAAGTGTATACCTCGGCTTTCAATGATATTATACGGATCGATAGGGGAAAATATCCCAATAAAAAGTCTAAAAGGATTTCGATCCATGTCGCTTCTTTCAAAAGTTACGGATTCATTCTTTTTGTTTTGTTTCACTGTAAAAACAATAAAAATTGTCTATATCGGTAAAAATAAAGAGTTAAGAGTTGAAATTTTTTTCTATAACTGTGCTAATAGTCGCCTACTCTCATTGCAAAAAATTTCGAATCTCTAAGTCGTTTATCTATCGAGTAATTAAAATTTTTCTTCAATAAGGAAAGCCGCATGTTCCCATGTTGTCTTTTTTTTCACGGACTTTTTTTACTCTTTAACAAAATTGTCTATGCGTGCATCTATCTATATTTATTTTCTATCAACAACAAGAAGGAAACCAACCTTGAATAAAAAATAACAGTCGTAACGAGAAAGCGGCCTCAACCTCACATATTTAATCATTCTTTACCGAATATCATATTCATTAAATTTAATATTTATTTTTACTATCTCATATTATTATTCTAGCTTTTAAGCTGCTGTTACAACGGAATATTGCACATGAAAACAGAAAAGCTTCAGCAACATGGACCGAAATCCTTTTATACTTTTTATTAGGATATTTTCCTTTATCGATCCGTATAATATCATTGAAAATGGAGGTATACACTTGGCGAGAATATCTCATTAGACAATCCTTGTGGAGTAGTTTTCTCTAAGCGCATGATTATTGATGTGCACCGTTTGTAGAAGATCACTCATGGAAAAAAGAATTTTTTGTATATTAAATATGAGAACCAACTGGCGTCACTAAATATTATACAAATCTATCTTCTTTTCTTTTACAATCAAGTGTCAACAAAATATTATATTACACCTCGATACAGTACTATCTTTCCATTTTATTCCTCATCATTTTTCTTCAAGATCTATAATTTCTCAAAAGCATGGAGGACAGGGTCAGCCATAATACAATCTGGTCGCGCCGCTACTCGGTGCAGACTCGCAAAGGAACTAGCAGTTTATACAAAATCAAAAAAGAATTTTCGGTTTCTTGGGATTTATTTAAAGAAATTCAATGTCGATTTTCTATAAACTGCAGGTTCCTTGGCGAATTTTCAGCAGTTTGAAAATTATTTATCGAAATTCGAGGAGGAATTTCCAGTTTATAGAAAATCGAAGTCGAATTTCCATAAAGAAATCCCAAAAGACTGAAAGTTCGGCGAGGAATTTCTATAAACTGGAAATTTCGATTTTTCTATAAACTAGAAAATGCTCGGAGAATTCATATATGAATTCTTTGAAATTCGCCGAGCATTTTCTATAAATAATTTCCACTTTGCAATGTAAAAGCTAGATCTTTAAATGAGCTTTAAAATAAAGCAAGAATATATACAGTCACCGCCACTCAATTATCCGAGGACGATTTCTCAATTACTTTGGAACGAAAGCAGAAAAAAATTGCGGTTTTCACTATTTCGTAAAGAAGACTGGAAGATATCTTTTCATAAGAGAGTTTAAAAATCTTTTTAACCGACAGAGTTTTGAATCAGTTTTTAGAAAACTCGTTAGAGTCAAAGTAAGCACATATTTATCTTTTAACATGCACAGTTATGCACTCTAAAGTAGGCGGCGTCAAACTCTTCATTTATCATTTACGTTCAACACGGTATTAGTTTTTGACATCGGTTTACGATTCATTTTTAGACGTGTTTCTGTAATGATAAAATATCTGAAAAGTTTGATAACTTCTGCGAAAATTTTCAGTTTATACTTTTCGATGAAATAGTGTAAATCAATCAGACAAGAGTTTAGTGAGAAGTGTCTCGCCAGAATTTCTTGCTAAATTATCTCGACTCCAGCTTACTAGCATTCTATGGATTCTACGTATCCGATGCGTAGCAGCGTTCAAAAACAAAGGACGGAAGAAACAAAGAAAACAATCAATCTAGACATAGAACAGTGGATTTAGTTTTACAGTTTACTGCAAAGTTAAGTTCATGGGTTCGAATCTCTACTCATACAAAACTGATTTTGTGTTTTTCGATAGTTTCAGTTTAGACTACTATAATGGAATATTTTTCCGCTAGTATTCAGAAAAAATAAAGCTTATATCAACATCAACAATCAAGGAAGGAGAAGAATGACACAGAATATTACAATAGAGCTAGTAACTAAGATATTTCTTCTCACCTAAGATATGACGTGTGCATACATTAGTACGCATTTGCCCCATCATTCTTAAAAGATATCTGTTCTTTGTCGTATCACTGTATCAAAGCATGTTCATATCTTTTTCTTTTATCAGATGTGCTTGATGCATATAGGCACGTTATGCTACAGAAAAACATATTTGATACATAGATACCTCCTTACTAGTTCTCTAAATAGAAGAAATGAATATATTTTGATTATTACGACTAATGTATTATTTTTTTAATCTGTCGAACACTACCATTTTCGCAGAATGGTTTTTAATTTTGGCTCCACTCCGGTGTGATCGTTGTTTGAAGAATGGTTTTCTTAGTGAGAGCTATAATGTATTTTTATACGGTTGAACTCACTTAAATAAATAAAGTTTAAATCAATGGTTTTCTTGCGTAGATTTATTGTAGCTACGAACTATCTCTTTGAAAAAATGAAAGTTTCATTTCAGGTTATATAAAGATGTTTAAAGATTCTTTTTAAATTATTCATTGTCATTATCATGCCAATAAGATCTTAATTAAGAGATATGACTTACTGCTTCTTTTTATGATTATGTTAGTGACACAGTAGATGAAAAAATGGCACAATTAATGGGTATAAAATCGCAAATCCAATATTAAATTGCGATAATATTGAAAGTGAACTGTTAGAAATATATGATGTAGGAAAACAGACCATTCTTTAAAAGAATATGTTCATAGACTTGTTTATAATAAACCAAGTGTTAGACGCAGTATATTAGATTCAATTCAAACAGCAACAAGTACGATTTACTTGCTTAGTTTTAACTTAAATAACCACTGACACAAAGAATTTTTTAAATTTATTTCAGGTGGATCTCAGTCACAATTAGATTCGAATTCGAATAGTTATCAAGGTTTCCAATCGAAAAGCGAAAATTTGTGGTATGTTACACTGCAATCATCACGATTCTACACGACATTACTGGTCAAAACAACGTCATCCGATTTATATAGCATGGGCCACATTATTCAGCATATTGAGAACCGTTGTATATTGATTAATGTGCCGCAATACGATTAACAATTTAAACAGCATGCACACGCTCGAATTAGTCAATTAAGTAAACTGTAATAAAAAATGATAAAATTAGTTACGATTAAAAACAATACAATGAAAAGACAAAAGCAACAAAACTGATTGTCCCTGAAATAAACGTATTTAAAAAAATAAAAAACAAGTTAGTTCTCGTTTGAAAGATTTATCTTCTCTCATTATAGTTCTTTTTTTGTGTTCAGATGTCAATTTATGAATAAAACATATGCGAAGAAAATTTAAGACAATGGCATTTCTCTTACCACTGATTTATTCGATATGTGAATAGTTTCCATATATTATGTTAGTTAATCAAGTACATCAAGACGCATGTACTTGAAAATGATGAAGAAACACTATTTAAAATTTTGTTACTTTAGATTTATTTGCGTCGTATATTTAGAACAATATTCATGATTAAATTATTTGAATTGATGAAAAAAAAGTATTTTATGAGCAGTTTAAAAAGATTTTCTAGCTAAAATTACGTATATATGGCTTTAACTAATGTATTGATTTTTGCTAATCTTTTCATACTTTTATTTCCTCAGTTAGATATAAAATTTATGGTTTTATTTCTTCATTCTAGTAACGTTTACTTTTAAATTCGTAAAAATAGTCAAGGCAGTACTAATTTTACAAGTTTATATGATATGGGGCTTAATTTACTCGTGGTTTATTTAACAGCAGAAAATCCAGATGGTATGTATTTTATTTCTAGATTTTCTGTTCTCATCATAATTTAGTTTTGATAATTTTCAACTACGACGTTGTTTAGCAACTCTTACTGTGTGTAAAATATTAAAAACATGTTTAACGTATGATGCAAAAACAGAAACAAAATAAGAAATGATTTTTACTGTATGATTACAAAACCTGTTGCTTTGTTTCGATTAACAGAGAATATGTTCCATTATCAGGTAATAACAGTGATCAATTCAGCTGCAATGAATTATTGGCATAGAACAAAATAAACAAAGTATGTGTTCTAAATATATGTTTAACGGTTTTTTTTATTATAGACTTCTAATCTTATTCGCTTTTAATTGCAGAAATTGGCTACGATTACACATCACACAGAAATATTAACACTTGATGAATATTCCGATGTTATGTAATCTAGCCTAAATTCCATCTTTATTTAATGTAGGTTTTCTGTAGGATGGGACTTAGGCTTCTTAGATCTTTTGTTTATTAAAAGATTTAGAAATCAATCCATTGGGACCAAAGTATTGTAGCCGGTTAATATAAAGTCTATTGGCTATTCACGAATTGAAACAATAATTACATTAATTAGTGTTATACTTCCAACGTTATATCACCTGTAACATTATATTAACTGTGCAATTTGAGATTTAGGCTTCTTTTTTTTTAAAATGAAAGTGAATATTCATCATCTTTATGTGAATCATGAAGATACGTTTGTAAAAACACTTTTAATTAGTTGCGACGAGTGGTTCGAGACGAAGTTCGAACATAGCTGTGTCATATATGAAAAAATATATTTCCACGAATCATTCTTCTTCAAAGGACGAACCAACACATAGACACATCTTCATTCATCGTAAAGACAAACGGATAATTGAGAAAAACAGGGAGAGAAAAAAATCGAGAAATAGTCTTTGCTATAATATTTTTTATCTCATGCTTGCTCGAAAAAGAAAGTCAATTTACTTTTAACTTCTTGGTTTTGCCTATGCAATTTCTTTGCTAAGATCATTGATCAATACTTTTTGCTCCTATAAAACTAAATATGACAAAAGTTTTAGAACTCAATTATTTTAAACTTGTCAGAATATTCGTTTTGAAAATGTTTTCAATAGACAAGAAAAGATTTTTTCTCATCTAACGTATTACAATGATTTCTACTAGAAATAGAAAACAATTTTCTAACTCGGTTCTGAAAAAGCTTGGAAAAAAATTTGGGAGAGTGATTTATAGATTTTCTCTGTATAGGGCGAACATGTACCAATTAAAGTTTGTTTTTCTTTTCCTGTTTCAATTTTGACTAAAACTTAATTTTGTCTGATTTATTTTCTGTCAATGAGTTAACGATTTATTTCTAGATAACGTTTAAAAAGCTATAATAGGACACGTATAAAATGTGTGGTTTTTGTCAGACTTTTACTATAAAAAATAAAATTGATGATCTATCTGATTTCTACAAGAGAATATTAGGTATATTACTCTTTTAGAATTAAAGTTAATGTCGCTTAATTTCCTGATAAATCATGTGTGAAGTAGAACATTTTTTTTTTCTCGCATTTTCCCTTTGAACATAGAAAACAATCTCGAAGATTTGTAAGTAAAAACGGTGTGTTTCTCACGTAGGGAAATACATGAAGGCATAATCCAAGTGCACCTATAGCCTAAAAAATTCTATTATTCGTATGAAAATCGTCTTTGTTTCTTGTTTTTTTTTTTGTTGTAATGTTTCCGTTTGAGCAAAATCGATTTATCTACTTTTAGTTTTTTGTTGAAAATAAAAGAAACCCCTCGTAATATATATAGTAATGACACAACTGATAGTTATAGTTCTTGGTTTTTTTTGTATGAATGAATGAATGAATGAATGAATGAATGAAGAATGGCAAAAATATGAAAAAGAAAACTATATAACTGAAAATTATGACATAGACTCTAAACTAAACAATTTCTATTTTGGAAAAAAAGAAGAATGGAACGAAAAATATAACTTCTATGTTTGCCTTTTTTTTTTTACTTCCTTTAATTTAGAGAACCAAAATGCCATATTCTTTTTCTTTTTCTTCTCTTAAAAAAATAGTTGTGTCGGAATCGAATGGATATAAAGCGAAAGATGTATGAACGTAAAGGCAGATTTTTTTTATTCTTTGTTTTTTTTTAAAGGAAAATTAAACTTTTGGTAACTTGTGGTATTTTTTTCTCTTCTTTTTTTCTCGCATATTGGTTAACGCAAGTGTATGCAGATATACACAGGCGTGCTACTCATCTAGAGACAAAATTACCAGTGATTAATCCCAGAATGTTAATAAAGAGAAGAAAAAGAAAAAAGAATGTTTTTCCTTTTAAAAATGGCATTCATTTTAAATATCACTATATGTTTTTGGCTATGTTAGTAAGATGTACTTTTTGATTTTAGATTCAAAAACAAAAAACAAACTCTCCATGTTCTTATAGAAAATGAATTTTAATTTTGATCTGAAAAAAGCATCACATTCAGCAGGCACGTTTTTATCTCGTGCAAAACAATTTACCGAGGAAAAACTTGGACAAGCAGTAGATAAAACGGAATATGATTCAAATTTTGAACAATTATTAGCACGAGCTGATAGAACAAAAGGTTGGACAGAAAGATTATCGCAACATGTTGAAAGTGTTTTACAACCAAATCCCAGTAAGTAAACTAGCGAGAAATTTGTTACAATTTTACAATATTCTTAAGATAGTAGAAAAGAAAGATTCCAATTTTTTCAGACTTCTATTCTTTTTCCGGTGTGAAGAAAAATAATTAGTATTTTTTTGACGAATAATTAATAATTCTGCATTATGATTATGATCTGCTGACAAACTTTTTTCTTATCAATATTGCAGATGAACGATTGGAAGATTTTATTTTAACAAAACTTGATCAAAAAGCTGTCAATAAGCCAAATAATTTGGAAATACTAGGACAAGTAATGTATGATGCAGGCAATGATTTTGGCCCTTCTACACAATATGGTAATTTTAAGAAGAAAAATATTCTTTAATAGATATATTGTATCAATTGCTCTATTATTCAAAGGTAGTGCTTTGATCAAATGTGGCAATGCACATCTAAAATTGGGTCTAGCAGAAAAAGAATTTGTCCAATCGTCCGCTACATCTTTCATTCAACCATTGAAAAGTTATCTTGATGGCGAAATGAAATCATTGACGGTAAGTACGTTGTACCTTCTGTATTTGAAATTATACGTGAATTGGTCGTTTTCTAGTTAGTTTTTTAGAAGTAAGTTAAAGGTTCAATATGCTCTGTTTGAACTGCTCATGCTGCTTTTTAGAGAGCAGAGTTTAACGCTTTGTTTTGAAATATCTAACATTACTGTGTGTGTGTGTTTACTCTATCTAATTCTTCCATGGTGACAAGTATTCTGCTATATCCACAACTTAATGTAATAGAGGCTTTAGGTCAAATTTTCCTCTTTTTTTCTTGGAATAATCACCCGGTTAGTTTTATTCGTTTTTACTTTAGAAAGAACGTCGTATATTGGAAACAAAACGTCTTGATTTAGATGCTGCACGATCCAAAAAGAAGAAAGGTAAAACGAATGTTTCAGCACCATCTAGTCCTGCTTTTCTTGATGTAAGTATAACTTTCTTTGCTATAAAAAAAGATCAACTATTATTCTGCTAGTTTTATTTTAAAAGAATGATGCTGAAATTCGTAATTCTCAGACGGAATTTGATCGTCAATATGAAATCACACGTTTAATGCTTGATGGTATCACTAATTCACATGTAAGTTAACTTTATGTTAGCAGAATACACAGCGTGCTAGTGTCCATTTTTGTTCTATTTCAAGAATCATCATTTACGTTGTTTAAACGATTTTGTCGATTCTGAATTACAATACCATAAACAATCTGTTCAAGTTTTAGAAGATTTGAGAAAACAACTTGGGTAAATTGGAAAAATAATATCGATGCTTGAATTCTAAATTTTTGAGTAATTAATTTTTCTCCATCGGAATTTCTAAATTGCTTTTATCTCTGTTTCGATTAGCAGTTTACTCTGTCTTGAATAACGATTTGTAGAGCACAAAGAACTTGGTGGTTGGAGGTTAAGTAATACTGTACCGAAAGTATAGTATTTCTTATTAGTCTTTATTAATCTTTCTATTGGCGTACAAGTGTTACATAGGAGCAAAACTTCCTAAGAGCTTTTCTTGCGGAAGCTTGTACCCTTAATTCATTTCAAATACTTTATTTAGTTTGACAACAAAATCTAATACAAATTCGTTAACAACATTACCTAAAAAGCAACCAATACCACAACGTGTTGCTACCGTTAAATTTGATTATGATGCAACAGATTTGAATGAAATTACTGTACTTGCAAAAGAGGTATTCATTTATGTTTGATCTGTTTTCTGTTCACTAGATTTTTTTTTCATTGCTACCACTTTAAATCTCTTTATACCAGGCAGTAATTTTAAACTGGTACGAAGGATGTGATATTAGAATAATAGTGTTTGATGATGAGTTGTGTTTATTCTCATTAATTTCAGACGGTAAATATTGTCAGTGATGATCCAAATGACTTAGAATGGATTACTGTGGAGAAAGATGGAAATCAACGTGGTAAAGTTCCAAGAGCCTACTTAAGAATGGATTCACTTTCTTTATCTTAGTGTTTCTCTGTGTCTTTTCTGTTTTTAACAGTGATACGTCGTTATTGCATAATAATTTACCTCAACTACTTCTATGTAATTTTATTTTAATGGCAGACATTTTGTATGTTCCATTAATTTTTCTATTGTTTGATAGATACTATGCATGATTGAAACCGTTTTTTTACGCTTTGAGTAGATCTATTCTTGTAATTTTGACCATAAACAAAAACCAATATATGCAATTTATTTATCGTCAATTTTTTTGTCTTTGATACCTCCCACTGTTGTTTTCTGAAAACTAAGTAATTAATTTATTATTTTTTGTATTTGGAGAATAAAATAAAATGTTTAATATAGATAAAAAGAATTCTTAAACCTTACTAGTATTTTTAGACTAGTAAACTGTTAGTAAACCACTAATAGGATCTTCTCGTCCACAAGTAGCTCATAAGACGGATATTTTAGACACGGTGCACAGCAGAGGTGAGCGATGGACGAGGATCCTCGTGAGGTCCCTCGGTTCTTCACAGGATGGATCACGCGAGGAAGATTTTTTGAAAGTTTAACGGGGCATGGGACAATGACAAGGCAGGAACTTCACGATGCGAACTCCGATTGTACTACACTCGACTACTGCTGATAGTCAAGAAAAGAATTTCGAAAACTGCGCAGTCTTTTGAATGGCGAAGGCTCAACAACCTCCCAAAACCAAATATCTTAGAGAATTTACGTTGTACAGTACCTAACTCATCCGGCATCGCGTTTAATCGTTACAAAAACACAGTTTTTGTGATAGGAAACGCGGGATAATAGGGTACCACGATGCGGATTATTAGAGAACCGCACTTGTCATGGTAGAAAACGCGCGCTTTTATTCAAATCGCAAGTAAATGCGTTCTTCACACATTTTCGGTGCACCACGGTTAAGATGGGAAATATGGTTTTGAAAAGAGAAATCGCATTTCTGTTTTAGGATCGCAATACATCGAGAGTCTTCTTGAACCTTAGCTAATCGCGACTTCGAGAATATCGCGATTGTAACAGCGCAAATTGCATTCTGTTTGTGAGTTGCAGACAACTGCGGTTGATGGCAACTCAATAACAAAAACGCGATTCTTAGTAATGAAATCGTGAGCAACTGCGTGCATCGTTTAATCATGGTTTCCTAAGAAAACGTGATTTTCAGATAAGAGAACCGCGATTTAGAAGCTTTTTCAGCGAAAAAACGCGTTTAGACGCGGTTTTGGAACCGAAAAAGTATTTATGGATCCATCGTTCAATATAGATTATTTGCTAAGTGATCCAAATTCAATAAAGATTCATCTAGGTTTATTTAATAAAATTCATTTTTTGAAAAAACGATAGTTTTAAAAATAAAATGCCGTAACAGATAAAAAAGTGACGATTAAGTTGCTCTGATATGAGTTCATTTTCATTTCTTCGCTCTATTCAAAAATATTAATGGGATTTGTTAGTAAAAGAACAGCATACGACGGGGCTGCTGCGTACTAGTAATTCTATATCGCTTATGAGCGTCATCATCACAACGATAGCAGGATACGAATAACTAAATGATTCTCTATATTTGTGCTGGAACGTTCTATTTCGAAGTAAAATACTCTTAGAGAGCGTTCCTTGTTCTTTTTTTAATCATTTTTCAATTTTAATAGGGTCATACTTCGATCTTCTATTTGTTAACAATAAGAACCACTCACATACAAGACGAATGACTGAAACGAATATCGAACTTCTATAATCCATTTCTATATCCTTTACTGGTGGCATGCGATCAGATAAACAACGATATGCTTTTTAAACTTTAGCAAGGTCAATTCATCGTACGAAAGTTTTGAATGTAAACAAACTAGGATTTCACTTCTTATTTTTGGTTTTTTCAGACAAACTATAATTACTGATATTCATCATTCTACATTACAGAAAGTAACTTTTCGGTATTCATAGCTTGACTCGTCACTGAGTTATTCGCTAAAAAGACGCCACTTGAACAGTCTGAGGCATTTGGCATGCTTTTTACACTTGCTAATATTCTTGCTTTGAATTCATATTGTAGATTAAAGCTTATAAAACTATTCCTATGTCGTCGTCAGTGGCAAATTTGACATCTGTTAGTTACACAGCAAAATCAAATAATAACTCAATGATTGGTTTTGTTTCACAAGATGGTACCGTTCGATTTTATGATACATCAGTATCTTTATTAAAAACAGAGTTTACACCAAGTTCACATTTGAATACGGCTTGTACGTGTTTAACATGGGCACCTAAATCAAGGTTGAAACAAGTAAGAAAATTTATCTTTTAGTAGATTATCTTTTGCGAATTTAAATAGAGATGAATATTTACGCTTTTAGGGCGTTTCGAAAAAGAAACGGCGTCGAACATCGTCAAACATAAAAAGTTCTGATGGAGAAGAGGCAAACAATGATGATCCAGTTATTGATTCAGAATTAAAAAGTTTAGATCTTGTGGCTATTGGTACAACGTCTGGAAATATTTTATTATTCAGTGTCAGCAAAGGAAAAATGCATTCTGAACTAGTATGTGACAACTGAAGCTCAATATGTTAAGTCGAAATGTTTTGGTTTTTATTTTAGCATGGCGGTCATACATCCAAAGTAAACAGTATATGTTGGTCAACAAGTCAACAGGATGTTATTTATTCATGTTCAGATGATAAACACATATGTGAATGGACTATAAGTACAGGAATATTGAAACAGTACGATTTTTATCTTTTTCTTCGTCTTTAACCAGAGTTAGTAAGCAGTTAGTCTCTGTGAGCATACCCGTGGTGTGTATTCGCCTCTCAAGCGGAAGAAACCGACATATTATTAACGGTGGATGCTTGATGCGGATCAGCAAACGTTCATTCGGACTTCATAAAGAATGAAGAAGAAAAATGCATCAAAGGGTGAGAATAATGCACCAAAAAGTAAAGATCCACTCCTTTCTTCTTCATTAAACAACAACTAATGTATAATTATTTCATTATAGCTGCACGGTTTGTTTTAAAAAATAAAATGTTTCGATGAGAATTTATTTTTCTCTAATTGAATACATTTATTTTTTTGCTCCAGGTGACAGAGCGCGAGCGCTAGATACTACACATGTATGTGGTTTCCCTAAATCATCATGAGTTGGGTTTAAGTTTTCTTCTTGTTCTTTGAAATGTTTTATTATCATTAGACGTTGGAAAGCATCGAAGAGTGGACCCGTTACAGCATTGGCATTTGATAATAAAAATCATTATCTATTATCAGCATCAAAAGATATTGTCATATGGAATACAAAAAATAAAGAAAAATTAAAGGTTTGTATATAGAATCTTACTCTTTAGAGAAAAGTAACATCAATTGTGGTTTATTTCATACATAGGCGAGTACAAAAGAATTTTACTCGAATAATACCTGAGTATCAAAGATATTTCAATGAAAACAATGACAGTTTATTTTTCGGCAACAGAAAGATTTGAGCAATTGTTTGTAACTCTGTTTTTCCTTTATAACATCAAATTTTTTAAAAAAATGCTATACTTTTTGGGAAAGTTATTAATAATTTTATAAACATTTTTAAAATCAATTATTAAAACGTTTACTGAATGAAAGTAGTCGTACTATTACGTACAAAAGATATTCGAGTCATTAACAACAATGACGAGTACTTCGAGTATTTCAAAAAATAGCTGCGAGTACGAGTACTCAGAAATTTGTAATCGAGTGTGCGAGTATTTACTCATACTCGCCGATCTATGATGGTTTATTTATAAATCTTTCGTTTTACATCAGATGAAAAAAAAGAAAGACAAAAGTAGATTATTTACTAGTAATTGTAACAACTATGCGTGTTTTTCTTCTTATACTGTTTTTTAGTTACGAACATCTTTGATTATTTTAGATATTAACCGGACATAGTTCAAATATTAAGCAATTCTATATTTATGACGAATTAACTGAAGAAAATGAATATTCCTTACTGTTTTCATCAGCAGAAAATGATCGAATTTTATGTTGTTGGTATGTGACAGTCAATTATGATCTTGTTTGACTTATATGTGTTCCATTTTTTTAGGAAAATTCTTCCATCGTCGACAGATGAAGAAGAGATAGATTCGTCTACAGCTTGTGTATCGTTAGCGTTAACTGAATCAATAATATCATTTTCTGTTTGTGCATTAACCGATGACAAAAATGTAAGTGCAATTTCTAATCGTTGTTTTTTTAACGACAAAATTTCATCAATATCAGCATTAAACTTTCGCAGTTTTATCAAAATCTGTTTTTACACAGACCTATTATTTGCTATTTTAGCGGCTATTGACAATCGTTCTCAGTCAAATTGGTAAATTATATGTATTTGAATTAAAATTAAATAAATTGAAGAAAACAAAACCAAAAACAATTATTGAAATTGTATCACCGACAAACAATAATATACAACTGCCAATTTTATGTTCTTATGCACTTGGTACATCAGAAATTCTAATTAGTTATGGAACAATATTAAAACCAAAATTTGAATATTTAGTATGTTTACTATTCATTAGTGCTTTCAGTTTATACATGTGTTCTTTGTATTTGATTAGACGCTCGATTATACACAATCACAACAAATATTAAAACGTGAAGATCCGTCACGTTCAACAATTTCCGCAGAAGAGCAGGTCACACTAGTAAGTATTTTAAGGAACAATTGCTCTTCTTAAACTATATGATAAAATACTCTACATAGATAAAAAATGCAACAAAACCCACAAATGCCACTGTGTTAACTCAAACAATTTCTCAACCAAATATGTTGAATAAACAACAAATTACCAAACGTCCAGCAACAGAAATAATTCAGACAGAAGTAAATTAAAAAAGAGAAAATAACTGATTAAGAATTCTATTCTTGATTTTTTTAGATACCATTATCTGAACGATTAAATGCTGTAGAATTACATGAGCAAAATTCACAAATTCCAGCAGCTGATAGTCTCGTTACACTACTTAGTCAAGGTTTACAAAGTGGAGACAAAGCAATTCTAGAGGTAAAAGAAATGTACATAGTATTTCTTCATTTATAAACAAAGTCTAATTGAGCTTGAATTATTTAATTTCCATCAGTCAAATAATTCAATTATGTTTTCATAAACCATTAGAGTTAAGAGTACTACGATAGATAATAAGTAGCAACCTCATCATGGTATAAAGAATTAATTATTAAATCATTAATATTATTAAAACTTGGCAATATCATTTTTTTTTATTTACAAAAAAACGTATTTGTTTGACTATTATTCATTATCTGTTTCTTCATTTATTGACGTTTGCATTTTACTATTTTTATATTGATTTAATCGATCTTTTAACGCATTATGCTGAAGTTCAATAGGCATAAATTGTACCGTGTTATTCAGTGTATTTTCAGAAAACGTTTTGTCATGGTTAGGAGTCACTGTCGTTTTATTTAATAATTCTTTCTGTGTAGAATGAGTAGAAGATTGTGATTCGTGGTCAGTTGTTGTTGATAATATCAATGGCACAGTTGCTTCCATAGTGGTTGATGCATTAATTGCATATTCTTTTGCTCCAATTTTTTTAAAATAATGAAGAACATCTTTTGATTTTGTTTCTCTTGCCCATTTCATTGGTGTATGTCCATGTTGATCTAAGGCATTTATTTTTCCACCACGACTCAATAATAAACGTACAATATTCAAATCATTATGAGCTGCTGCTACATGTAACGGTGTCCAACCGGATAAATCCTTTGTGTTTGGATTTGCTTTATATTTAAAGAGTAATCGAACAATATCAATTTTTCCTAAAATAAAAATAAAAACTACTATATATCAAATAAAAATAAATTCAAATATCAGAGGATTATACCTAAATCAACTGCCATA
The DNA here is from genome assembly GCA_905250885.1 of Didymodactylos carnosus. NCBI lineage: Eukaryota > Metazoa > Rotifera > Eurotatoria > Philodinida > Philodinidae > Didymodactylos > Didymodactylos carnosus. Next base: position 6,982 of record CAJNOQ010001775.1, on the reverse strand, counting down.
TGTAATGCACTGATACCATCTTTATTAAGAATATTAACATCAATATGATTTGATAATAATAAATCTATACAGTGTAAATTTTGAACTTTAATTGATTCATGTAATGCTGTTTCATTATTTTGATCAATATTATTAATCAATATTTGTTTTGTATTCGTATCACATATATCAAATAAATATTTGGCAACATTATATGATTGTCCAGCAATGGAATAATATAATACATTTCGTTTTGAACAATCTAATTTACTTTTGTTTGCTCCATTGTCAATTAGTAATTTACATATCAATGTATTGCCATAGAATGCAGCGTACATTAACAAGGTGGTACCTGTTCCTTTATCAGCATCATATAGATTACAAATAAAATTTGCTTGCTCACTCGATACAGATTTTAATTGTTTACGTAATTCATCAACGTTATCTGTACATATTAAACTAAAATATTTTTCAAATTTTGCTGATTGTGATTGTCCCATAGTATTTCTTTTTTTATAAAACTTGTCTAGAAAAAAAGAAATCTAGAAGAAAGAATGAGATGCTGATGGATGCCTGTTTAAATCAGTATCAATTCAATTTTTCTTTTGATATACGTCATGATTCCTCATTCCACTGAATGTTGATCAAATCTCTTTTTACATTTGAATCTTAATATCCAATTTTGTAATTAGAACGCTATGTAAATTTAGTCTGCGATTGTATATATATTTCAGACTAGTAGATATGACATTTACTACGCACAATCTATTTTGAGGGTTTTCGATTTAATCACAAAATGAACTCTTTTTACTTTTGCTGATGAAAACACTAAAAGCTTAGATAAATAAATAAAACGAATCATTTTTTCTGTAAAAATTTGATAAACAATAAGTAAGACGTATGTAATGATAATCTTTCATTTCATGTTGTGTTTTCTCTCAACTCTAAAGAAAAAGTAATTAAAAAGTTGTGATAGTTATTCAAGTGAATTCTAAAACGTTTGAAAAAGTCTAGAATAGTAGTATGTTGCCTTCGTTTGTCCCAGTACATATCTTTCTATTCTCTCAATCTCTTTCTACTCGCTTGCTAAATTATGTTGAAAATAATTCGCGTTTATTAGGTTCTCTCTTTATACACTACGATGTTACGGACAATAACATTTTTGTTGTTTTTTTATTAATGGATTCGTAATAAAAACTAGTTATTAGTTGGTTTCTGTCATCAAAAGCCAATCAGAATTGTGATCTATATTATCAGTCTAACACGACAACGTACGAAATAGTATTTTTTTACCTGGACAGTCAAAAAGTAGCACGTTTTATTTATTTTTTTAGAAAAAATTTCTATAATCAAACATATTCTGCATGAGTAGTTCTATACTTTACCGTATTTTTGTCGTAGAAATATAATCATTTTTTCTAAACTAAAGTAACTAATTTAAAACTGACTTAACAAAGTTGCGGTCAAATTTTTTTGTGTGGCAAAAGCCGGACGTTTTTTTTATTGAAAAACATATTTTTGGTGAAATACTGTTGTCTTCCTCAAGGTCAAGACTTTTTTTGTTTAAGTATTTTCTTAGGCTACGATATCGACGCTTAGGAAAAAATTCTCCTGTCATTCCAACCATTTTTCAAAAATTTGTCCCATAGGATAGAATATCATGCTGCCTTCCATCCTATTAACATCAATGATAAATAACTGTAATGTTTGAGGAAAAAGAAATATGATTTTAAAGGCGAGTTCACAGAAAAAACATCTGTAATGAGAAAAGAGATTTGCAAAAGTTATGAACGTATAAGTATCTGAAATCATAATCTTTTGCAATTCGTTCATGTTCACGCGTGACAGCGTTTGTCGTTTTATTCATGTATATACATTCACTATGTTGAATAAAGTCAAGTCATCAAATTGAAAATTTTATATACATTTCTTATCCTTAACCAAAAAAAGTCTGTTTCACATTGTACTCTCAAAAAAGCGAACAAAGAAAATTTTAAAACAGTTTTTCTATGTTGTAACCTGTCTGTACTCAGAAATGTATGTAAAGTGTATTCGAACACTTTTTGATCTAAAGTGTAGCACTGCCTCAGTGAATCTTTCGTGTAACGTATTTCACATGCCCGATAAATGCTTAGTGCTAGTATAATATGACAGAATGATGAAAACAAATTTTAATTTCGTTCAGAGAACCACAAAATAGCCATACTCTATGATTACAAATCCTTTTCTATAATCTGTCCTATTTGGAAAAATATGTTTGAAAAGAAAAATAGTTATGAACAGATGAAAAAATATTTTAACTATTAAACGCTTAATTGCAGATGTACACGAGGAAGAAAGGAGCGCCGTCGATTTGTCGTTCGAGTTCAATGGCGTTCGTGCCTGAACACGCTAAACTCACGGTTAACAAAACCTTGAAAACTGAAATAATCTCATTACTCATCAAATTGTCTAACGTCCATAAGTTTTTTAATCATATATCAGATTTTTGTTGCAATCCTTTCTATTTCAAATTGGAAGACGTTCTCTGGGTTATAAACTTGAATAAAAATGATAAAACTTAACAGAAATATTTATGAAATTTTACATCATTATTTTTTCTGTTTTTTTTAGCAAGCGTTAACGTTTCGAAATGATAAGCTAATTCAAAAAACTGTTCGTTTACTTAGTCTTCAAAGTATTTTACCATTATTAGAACATTTAAACAACTGCTTGCATGAAACTGCAGAAAAGTAAGTTTTAAATAATTTTTTGTTCGTGTTTAATTTTATTTTCTTGTTGTAGAGGACTTATTGCATCTAAATGGTTAAGAGTTGTATTAAGTACCCATACGTCCTATTTAATGACAGTATGTAGATCAAATTATTACTCTTTCCAAATATGTGATGTTGTTATTTTATATGTTTAGTGTCCCGATATAAGTGAACGTTTGGGTCCAATGTATGAATTAATTGAAGCTCGTACACGATTATATCCAAAATTGTCTCGTTTACATGGGAAACTGATGCTTATAGCTTCACAAGTAATCCGTTGAAGTATATTTTCCAGAGTCTGTGTTCAAATTATTTTCTTCGCGTTTTTTAGATGACAACACAAAATGACATATTGACAACAGATGAAATATCATCCCGACCGAAACTAATATTTGAAGAATTATCTGACGAGGATGATGATCAAGTGGAAGATGATATCGTCCCAAGGTGAACATTTTTGTCATACTTATTACTCATTCTCGTGACAAAGAAAAACTTTAGTCATTTATAAATTACTGTATTGCTACAAGCATTAGATTCCTTCAAACTTTTAAAACTGATCGTATATTCTTTTAGTCCATCTGAATACGAAGATTATAGCGGTCTATCGGATGATTTGGATTTATTGAATGACGAAGAAGATGATGATGAAAATTTTGATGAGGAAGAGGATAAATTAGAGAAAAACAATGATAGCGACAATGAAGAAATGTTATTAGAAAATGATGATGTAAGCTCATTTTTCAATCTGACCTAAATACGATTTATCGTTTTTGTTTTTGTTTTAGACATTGTTTAATCATAAATCGAACTATATCAATCATCTGTCGAATAACAACAATAATAATAAACATAATGGTAGTGATTTTGAAGACAACGAAGACGAAGAGGATATAAAGTGATTTCTAGTTTTATTTTATTTTGTAAAATTTTTCTGTTTGTAGTGTGAACGGATAACAATGAACTAACTATACAACATTTTTTTGTAATTGTTTGTCTTTCGTATTTTGCTTTTTTTCTATCTTTTGATGATGAACACGCTCATAATTCGTTGTTGTTGTTGTTTTTCTATTTTAAAAAACAAAAATAAAAAGCAGATTTTGATATGCAATGGAAAAGGAAAATAAAAATAATACACATACTGATTTAATCAATATCTAGTAGAAAGTGGCATTAACTCACATTGACGAAGCGCAATTAACAGTAAACCCCCGTCCACATTAGAAGCCCAGTGGGCTTCTATTATGTCCCGCAAGAAAGGCAAAATTTTCTCAAAAAGTACCCTATGGGGAGAGGGACAATTTTCAAAAAATTTCTTGCCAGACTGAGCTTCTAATGCGGATGGGCTTCTATTATGGAGTGGGCTTCTATTATGGAGTGGGCTTCTAATGTGAAGGGGGGTTTAGTTAATAAATTATTTATAGCATTTCAAATGTTTATTACGATGAAAGAAACTGCCAAATACGTTATTCAAACAATGCAGATATTGCTGCAAAATACGACATAATAATACAAGCAGTACTCGAATATCTAGCTGACCCCGTGAAGTTACTAGATTTCTTTCTTTTTAATAACACGCGAAAGTTTAGCGAATTAATTTAAAATCATCACATTAACATTCTGATCAGAGCCGATGGGTGCTACGATAGTCATTTTGTCAATGTTAATGGAAAATGAGAGAACATTTCTCTTAATCATCTTTAGTCGATAATACCAAATCGAGCTCTGTATAGTTATCATTCATCAAAAGAATGTTTATACTTAGTTAGTTTAACATACCTTTTTAAAAAGAATTTATGAACATTTTCATTTATACGTCAGATTAGCAATGTGAAAACCGAAAGTAAAAGTCTACCAGCGCAACTATTGATAAAAAAACAATAAACCATCAAAAAAGCCGATATTCGTTTATATGCTCGTAAATATCGTTTACCTTTGGTAAATGGAGGCTACATGGTATAAAGTTTGTCCCGAGATGTTTTTAGGTTACATACAAGGCCACAGCTCTCATTTTAGCTTATTGTTCTTATTCTACTTTCGTACTTTTATAAGGCACAAAGTGTTTTTCGAACGAAACCTTATAGAACAGACTTTTCTTCTTCAAGATAAAAGCTCATACTACTTCCACTAGCGCTTGAATTGCACGTTATTCAGCGATCGGACATATGGTAGTTTGGTCAGGGTAGTCAAGAACAGTTTCAGATACTTGAAATAGGGTCGAAGATCCTCGCGATCCGCTGTCTTGAGGGTGTAAAATCGATAATTAGAAAATTTTTACACCATTGAACTTGCGAGATGACCTTACACTTTGTAATATAAAAAATAATGTATGTTGTCCGAGAAATTTCTGAGCAAGAATTAAAAACTTTTCACTAGTCAAAAAGTGGTTCGAATTAGGAACAATCGCTCTATATAAGCTGCTTTTATTTGCTTAAAGGTTTTGCGTCAAATTACGTATCTCGTGTTTTCATGTGAGATAATAAGCAGAAAAGAAGAAACGATAAAAAAATCGACTGTTCTCTTTTTGATAAATTTATCTTTGACATTAGACAGTAGAGGAAACGAATTGCCACACCAATGTTAGTTCTAAAATTTAAGTGCAATGCTCAGGCTATACTTGTCATTAAACTTGGTTTTAGGGATCCGCGTATGAATGATGAAGCCGTAGCTTATACAACAATTGCTCAGGCGAATCCTCTTAGTTCTTCCTCCGTGAAAAATGCACGTGCTCGTAGTGAAATGATGCACAGTAAAATAAATGAGAAACTGTTGAACACATTTAAAGGAACAGAAGAGGAAAAATTCATACAAATATCAACGAACGACAGTACAGTTGATCAGGTAATCGATGTACACACATAAAAATAAAGTCTACGGCTCCTTTAGGCATTCCTGTAACAATTTATGTACCAACAAATGTAAGCAAAGACAAACTTGTGGTGTACTTTCACGGTGGTACGTTCCGAATCTCTTATCGCCGAGTATTAAGTTAAAATAAATTCATTTTGAAGGAGGGTGGACATTGTCATCAAGAAAAACACATCAGACAATCGTGAATATGTTAGCAGAGTAAGTCTAAACTTACCATGTAGCTGTTATGAGAAGATTCCTCCCCTCATAAAATCGATTTTCAATGGAAAAAAGTTTTTCACATGACTGAATAAACTGAAGTATTCTCTTTGAGAATGTATTGTTTTATAACCAGCAGTTAGTTTTTGTTGTCACAAAAAGCCTTCTGAAAATCGCAATAAACAGAGTTATTAGGGGCTATATTGTTCTCACGGCTCCATTGATTCTGTTATGTACATGATTATAAACATGTAAATTTGTAGGATAAACTGCTCTCGCCGAAATATAACGTGCTGCAGCTCTATGCAGTTTTGTCCTGAAAAAAGTCCTGAGCATTTTTCTACAAGCCCTAAAATATACTGACAAATAAAAGCGTTTCTTGTTGGTAATGATTTTAGTCGTTATTAAATGCAACAATCCCTAGAGAACGTACTTGATGCAAGTACTTGATTACTTGCTAAGTACCTGTCAATGATCGAAATACTTGTCTTATTGCTAAGAAGTACTCTCTGAAAGTACTTGTCAAGTAAGGACAAGTAAGAACAAGTACGTACAAGTAATTTACTTTTGGAAAAAAGGCAAGTACCGACTTCATTACGCAGACGAAGTACTTGGTCCAAGTACTTGGCCTCAGGTACGTTCTCTAGGGATTATGTCAGTTTCTAGAATTAGATGCTAAGCTAAGTTTAATATAAATTCGATCTTTGCGGCTGGCATACAATGTGACAACAATTTGCCTAAAATAACATTTCACAATGGGGATCAGGCGGATGTTTAGAAAAAAGTGAAATAAACATATTTTACTTCTGATTGATGGGTGAAGCAAACGTTGATGTCTAGAAAAAATGATTTTGAATATGATTCTATAGCAAAGAGTCACGTATTGATGAAAGTGTTTTGAAATTTGGATTTGAAGTTTAGGAGAAATAAATATAACATTCTGGTTAAAATCTTTTTTTGACGATGGATGTTCATTGTATTCAGTTCGCTCCGCATCAGTTGTCTAATTATTTAGACGTAATTACATTTTTTAGGATTACGTTTAACCCTCATCCGCCCACTTGGGGTCCAGCTGGACCCCAACGAGTTTCAAATTAATGTTATATGCACATAATATTAGATCGAATCATGCCCTTCATAATATGCCTTAGTGAAGAGTAGTAGAGTAAGCTGATAACATC
>CAJNOQ010001774.1:0-28675 GCA_905250885.1 Didymodactylos carnosus | reverse complement strand
GTCAATGTTTTGTGCAAGTGGCAAATACGGTTGGGGAAAATCAAATAATAAAGACAAAAAAGCTAATTTACCATGTGGTGTAGATGATTTTATTTTTAATGTATTTAAATCCAATGGTTATTCTACATCTCTGATCACAAATATGTGTGTAGATTATATTGGTGATTATTGGGGTAGAACGAGCGAATATCATGTTGATCATGAATCAATAATATGGTCTTGTCACCCTGAATATGATCTTAATGGACAATGGTCTGATGTTGTTGGTCCATATGGTGTTAAACGTAGATGTATTGATGGAAAATATGTTCATACATATCAAATAGACTATGTCAAAGATTTTGTACAAAAACATGATTCAAATTATTTACCCTATTTTTCATTTATATCATTTATAGAAGGTCATGAATTAAGTATGCAAATTCTTGGAATGGTTGATAATGAACTAAATCTATTAATTCAATATTTAACATCATCAAATTTAAATCAACCACCTATTATTTTAATTGTTGCCGATCATGGATTGCACTATGGTCCAATGTGGTCAGACACTACTGCCGGTAAAATGGAAGCAAGATTACCCGTTTTAATAACAATTATTCCTAATCAATATTTGACAGAATCATCAAAACAAATTTTGATTCAAAATCGAAATTTTTTAGTAACACCAAGAGATATATATTGGACATTGTATAATATAGCAACAAACTTAGTATCAGAACCCATTACATCAACAATAAATGATTTAAGACGACAAAGTTTATTTGATCCATTGTCAACGGAACGTGATTGTGTTACTGAAGGCATACCTCAGCATATGTGTGCATGCAGTCTTGATGGAATTACAATTAATCCTGCACTAGTCGGTAAAAATGGAAAGTAACAACATTTGCATATCTTTTACAAAAATTAAAAGCAAATGTACCAAATGTTAATGTTGTGAAAAATTGTAAGCGAATTGTACGGAACAACTGAGTAAGTATACTATAGGCCGGCTGATCCAACGCATTAAGACATGAATTATGTGTCCAAGGTTATTAAGTGACTCAGGGGTGTAACTGGTATCAAAAATGCGATGCCGGTATCGGTCACCGGTATACAAACTTTGTACCGGTACCGGCCGGTATACCGGTGACTGGTTTACCGGTCGGTACCGGTTTGTCCCGATAGTATTTGCCTAAATAAAAATACTTTTTTCTTGTTTTTCTTCACTGTGAAGTTTATTTTATGTTATCAAGGTGATAGATTAATTTTTTCGTATAACTAATTTTTCACACGCTTTTTTTTAACGAAAACAGCAATCCAATTCAATCTTTCAAATTAAGAAGTTTATATAAGCCGAGAAAGCTTTAGTAATTAGAAGAAGATTAGTGGAAGAAATATGTCACAGATGAACTGAATTTACACGATGTTTTTTGAAAAAAATCGTATCATACCGCAAAATACCAGCAGTAAGGGCCGACCGATTATACTTTATGCTAACGCTGGTATACCGGTCGGCGTTATAATTCGTACGGATACCGGACCGGCACCGGTACCGGTATACCGATACCGGTTGCACCTCTGAAGTGACTTTGTCTCACCGAGGCATTTTTTCATGAAGAAACTGTTTGACAACTGAAAAAGATTAAATATCGGGAAAGTCAATAGAATGTTTAAAAATCTGAGTTTTCATCTAAAGAAAGTGGTGCATGGATCGCAAATGTGCTGGACTGTCAAGGATATTTCTACAAAATTTGAGAAAAATTGAGGAAGTTTGAATGCTGAAAAAAAAAGTAAAAATTCATTATGATGAGATACGTCCGTTCTAAGTCATATATCTCAAAGAAAAACAAAAATTTTTTTAGAACTATCTACAATAAATCTAGATAAATTTTCCATTAGTATTTTTTTTATAGTATTTTGATTTGGAAAAAAATAATTTTCTATTTTCAAATACTCACATTATTCATAGTTTTTTACTCTGGCTGTATTTCTAATATAGATGTTCCAGTGAATCTAAATATTTCATCACGATCAATAGTCTTCCTAGTGCAGTATCCTACGGTCGAGTTAAATATGAAAAAAAATATCAATTTTGACTTTTGCTCAATATCCTTATCATTACGTACTGTGATATGTGTGTTTGGGTGAATGAGATTATATACACGTGTATAAAGTAGTATGATCTGAAATTTACATGACAGAAACCACGAAGAGAAATAATATATCATTTTTATCCTCAATCAAATACATTTAAAATAATTAAGTAAGATAACAATTGATAACACAATTACCAACTAATCTGAAATAAAAATTCATATTGAAGAAAAAATATCGTTTATTTTGAAAGACATGGATTAATATATAATGATCAAATTCCAAACAATTTTGTTTATAGACAAAGACGTGAAGGATTACATAGAGAGACAAAACAGATTTGGCTTTACTTATTTTCCAGACGATTCTGAAACAAAGTTGTTGGTTTTTTAAAATTATGCATAAGTATTATCTAATAACTCATGTCAAATATTTTCCTAAAATCTCATTAGTCATTGAAATATGAGGTCTTTTTTGTATCAAAAAAGATATAAAAAATACATAAATAAAAAGCGATCTAATGAAACACGAAAATAATTGACTTTTTTTTATTAAGGATCCTCACGGCTTGTCCAGCTAACGGTATCCTTTTTTTGCTCTTTTTCAAAAGATTATCGCAGTAAAGCCACAAACTAATCTAAAATTGCGACTACATAATTAAGTACATTAAACATTTCTCTACAAAATGAAAAGTGTCTTGACTCTAAATATTGATTAGTTATGAAAATACAGCTGTCGTACAAACAGCCCCAAAAATCGATTTTGGAGCTATCTGAAAAACGTGTCTAAAAGACTGAAGACGAGCAGGCGAAAATTCAACAAGTGTACGAGTTTGTAGAAAACTGTTTGCTCTACAAGATGTGATAGCTTGTCAAGTTCGAAACTATTCTAATTATCACAACCGCTCACTCCTATCAGAAATATAAAATTCTTATTAAAAGTCGATATTGAGCTAAAACAGCATCACTGAACAGCCCATGGTGTATTCAAAGACTGCATCAAAAGGTTATAAATCTTCTTGTGCTGTTTTTGTTGAATAAAAGAAATGTGATATAGATCTTTGTACAGAATAGAACAAATTTTCATTTTTATTACCAGTTACACAATCTAATACAATTTAAGGCTGAACTGTATTCTTTTAAATATCAGTTATAACATACATAAAGGGTATGTACTGAGTTTTGATCGCCATATCAGAGAACAACATATTAATGGCACAGTAGGATCGGAAAATTCTTTTAATAATTCCATCGTATAGAACAAACATTTCTGAATAAAATGAGACGCCTCCGAGCTCTTTACGAGCTTTTCTCATAAAACAGTATTCCATTTACGAATACTTGGTTAGAGTTCTGTTTTTCTTTCACTAAAGTCCTTCTCTGAACTGCCTGCACCTTACTGACTGATCGCTCATCTTTCTGCTTCATCACACGTAATAGTTCTTCGTTTGTTAAAAATTGTGCTGATTGACGATCAAGAATTATGTTCTTAATTGGTGGCTGTTAAATGACGGATGAACCCATGGATCGAAGGGTATTACGGATTGCTGCTCGAAAACTCAGTGGAGATTCTGATTTTGTAACCACTTCAATTGTAGATTCCGATGATCGCCAATTAATTCGTTAATTGCATTCAAAACAGTTGAAGCAGAATTAAATATTTGTCATACATATGTATATTCTGTATTGTAATATCCTCAATGATTTTCACATAAAGTTTGTTTAATTCGCTTCATTCTTTCCTAAAAGCGATCTCAATTTCATGACGGTAGCTTGAGATCATTAAATTAAATACTACATAATTCATGTAAAAATTTATGTCTTAAAAGTCTTCTTTTACCCAAGAGATAGAGGAGCATCTGGAGAATATGAAAAATTGAACACATTTTTAATTACACAATTATTACAGGTACCACCTTAATTGGACTGTCAAAAATCAGGTACAAAAGTGTGCTAAAATTTGGCTAAACTCATCAGACAACTACAAATCGTTAGAATCATGCGATCTATTCCAGTTTTCACTCCATGTAATAAAGAAAAATCTCGTTTACAACTCCTCTATTTGTCGTTGGTGTAAAATCTGCCTCTGTAAGCCGGTGGCATTCAAACTCTGACTTTTCCATGCAAATTACGCGGACTGACCATAATTACTTCATGAAAAATAGCTGAGTGTCCATAATTACCTCAGATGATTTTTTTCCGAAACTTACGCATTCGTAGTTTCTAATTAATTGATTAACGATAAGTCCAAGTAACATGTAATTTATACAGGTGATAAAGCTTGAAATTCTCTGCAAGATGATATCATTTTTAATTATTTTCCTTGAAATGCCACATTGAACCTAAGTTGTTTAAGTTATCGCAGCCATTTTAATGTATTTACCATATTTACCCCAACGGTACACGTTGACTGACTATAATTATCCCAATGGGGTAATTATGGTCAATCGAAAAGTGCTCTCTGAAATTCATTAGTAATAATTAATGCTAATGAATTTTAAGAAAATTTTTACATCAGTCGGTAGTCACAGGTCACTGCTATTTACCAGTGAAATATCGCTTTTCCAGGATAAAGCCGAGCAAACTATAGCAGAAATACGACGAAATTTCGAGGACTTGGCCATAATTACCCCAAGGCACTCCATGTATTTATATACCCGTTTTCAAATCATATAATTAATTTTATGAAGATTTTCTCTTCTCAACGAAAGCAAAATGATACACTAGAAGTTTTCCTGATTTTCTCACGAGTTATCTAATTAAAATAGCTTTAATTGATATTGCATCGAAATGCGTCGAGACTCTTTGCTAGATATTAAGTCATCCTGGTGCCTAGTCAAGACATCTCTAGCAAAAGAAATAGACAGAAAAAGTACCTTATCGTCATTGTTTCTTCTGCCATTATAGTGACGATGATACTCTTGAACAGACGCTAATGGCAGTTTTGAGTCAATAGAATTTGTACCGACGGATCATGATCTGTCGGTTCAGATTCTTGCTTTTCAAGTCATATAACAAGTTTATTCAACAATTCGACGACACTTATGTTGTTTAGTGATGACAACTACATGTCTCATAATAAAAACTATTCAAGTGTCAAGAAAGTGTTTGAGAGAAACATCGAGAAGAGGCGTAAAAGATGAATTCATTCAAGGCTTTGATTTGTATAATGATGCGTTTGATAGAATTACGGATTCTATCGAAGATCATCTATTTTTATTCGTTACTAATTAGAAAAGAATGAAGACAAAATTAAGAATCCTCACCGTATAAGCTTAAAGATCGAGAAAGTGATATGTTTCACAAATTTCTATAACTGATATCGGATGAACCGTGTGATCATAATTAATCATAGTAAATCATAAAATATCTTTTTTTATAGGAATTTCAGTAGGATATAGATGGCAGCAAGTTGGCAACAAAGTTCCGTTTAATCTGTCTAAGTCATAATTTTTCAATGCTCTTTTCACCGGTGTATCTGAAATCGAACGACATCAAAACAGTGAGTTTCAAAAGTTTTGTTAAAAAAACTTTTCTAATCTAAGAATTGCTAAGAAAGAACTTTAGCTCATATCTGCAGAGAAATAAGCGTTGGACCTGAGCTTTGACCTCAACATTTGTTAGATGTTCGATGATCATTATCAAGTTACACAATTAAATAGCAAATTATTAGTTTGTTATAAGAATACACCAAGCATTGAGGCTCCCCCACGAATTGCATATTTTTCAAGCCTTTTTGCCTGATTTAACCAGTTCTATCTGCTGTACCCAGAACTCGCAGTTTTTTAGAGAGCATGTATCACAAAAGAAGATTTTTTGATAAAAAGACCTGGTATTGTGATCAACAGATTAGTTTTGATGATCTGATTTTGTATGAAACTTGTTTAGAACATGAGAGAGTTATGATAGATTTTTGTTGAGTGAGTTTCGAATTGAATCCGGATACCAGTTTTTTGAATTTAACAGATCAACTAGAAAGTAATGCTCAAATCTGGTTTGATTGTGTGAAATGACTCGTGTTTGTGTTTAATTAAGCTTGCCGATTTTAAAAGTAAATTAATAAATAGATATTTTCGTATATTAATGAAAAGTCAGGATGTCTGTGCTTGTGTTTCATTTAATACTTGCGACACTGGACGGTAGCCTATACCAACCCGAAGAATTGATCTTCTTCCTAAACTTTCAATAACTGTTTCAAGTGAATAATATCCGAAATACTTTAATTTGATATGCACAGTATAAACAAGTTTTAGTTTACAGGTGCTGTGTTATGAAAGGACTTTTACAGCACCGGATAGCTCTTCTATATTGTACCATTAGCTACTTTGTCTTCTTATCTCAACCATCACTAAACTGTGTGCTGTGCAAATCGAACCTCACTATGTAAGAGTGAAAATTCTTGGCTTTGGTTATTCTTAAATTGTCATGTGTTACATGTAGTGTTAGTCTCTTTTTTTGTTACATATGTTTTAGTTGGAGTAAAACTGATTTTCTACGATCACAGGTGGTAAGTACTTCCTTATAGTTGTTATACACCTTTCATTTTTCCAAAGCAAAAGAAAACTAATTCTAATGATATATTAATAATTGCATTTATTTAACAATGTTTCATGTGCCACTTATTTTATTACATTTCTTTTGGCTAGTTAATTAAACTCAGCTATTCAATATTTTTCTGTTATTTTCTTGTGTAAAACCGTTTCTGTGTTACCTACTTTCTTATATTAAGTATGTAAATTAAAAAGAAAAAAAAAAAAGAGAAATCATATTGCCGTTGATTCTTATAATCATAGTAAAGTAAACATTTTTCCGAAAGTGCATCTAAAACAGTTCGACAACGTAATTCTAAAATATCTTTGGAAAAAAAAATTCATTATACTAAATTCTACTTGGTTAAGAAAATCACTTACATCGTCCTACAATAATACCAAATGAGAGTTTTTTTTTCTTAATACCTAAAAATCTATTACTTTCCGAGACTTTGTTTTATAATTTATAAAGGGGCATGTATAGAATATTACTATGGTTCTTTCATTATATTACATAAAGGTTATGCTTTTCTTTTTTCTGTTTCTCGTTCGTTTGAGCAGAAAAACAATATTCATACTCAGATCCAAATTTGTTCGATATATTTCTAAAGAAAAATATGAAAAAGTCAGTTTACTTTTTTCTTACCGAATAAATACATTTGGCACGGAAATGTAATAATCATATTAGAAAATTTAAAATTATTAAAATATAAAATGCCTGTCAAAGCAAATCATTTTAATATTTCCTATATTTGGATTGTATGTCATCGTTTTACTCAAGTAAAGTAATTCTTATAAAATGATTCTCAATCAAATATAAAACCTGCAGTTTTTATGCTTGATTATATAGCATATTTGGACTTAACCATGGTTAAATCAAAATATGAAAACTTAGTAGAATATGGACATTTCAAGTTCGAAAATGTATGTTTTTTTATATATAATCTCAAGATTTGGTAAAAATCTGTATTTGTCACGATTAAGAGAGAAAAAAATTCTTTCTCTCTCAAAAATAGTATTTTGATCTAACCTAAAGAGGAGAGGTCTAAGGCAAATAATTCAATATTTTAAATTTAATTTAATTCATAAAATCGTACACAATCAGTCGCCTTCCTACCTAAGAAGTCTAATTACGTTAAAAAGAGACACAAATATCAGACAGATGAGTCACTATATACCAACAGATATAGTTCCTTCAATATCCAACATTTCTTTTGTAGATAAGTCAGTACTGGTGAGCGTTATACATGCATGATTGGAACAAACTGCCCTATGAAATGCAATCCATTATAGACAATGAGAACTTCTCTATAAAACTGAAAAGTTTTCTAAATTTTCCACCTCGGCCACAAGTTTGGTACAATATAGGAAGTCGGATAAATATTGTCCATCTGATCTGCATACGCCTAGGCGTCAGCTTTCTATTAGCAGATCATATAAACGTCACCTCGTTATGACACCAAATTATAGCCCGAAACAGCTGAGCATTACTTTTTAAAATGCCATCGCTTTGTCCATGAAAGATCTATCTTGTTGAATAATATAAAATTGATTACCACATTACTACAAACTACTAAGCTCATTCTAAAAGAATCAATTAATCTTATTCCAGAACAAAACATCCTTATCGTAAATACTGTTCATAAATACATAGCTAACACTAAAAGATTCACTTAACTCTTACTTTTTGCGCTACTCTATTTGTTGTTTGCATCTAATATGTGGAGAGAAAAAGTTTTTTGTATATTACAATTCTCGATAAATAAATAAATTAATGTAATGTATTGTATATTCTTTTAATTGAGATTAATCATGCGATAAGGAGGCGAGTGCCTTCTCTGTCGATACTTAAACGATAACGGATGTTACAGTCAAAATGTAAACTCCTTAGAATCTCTTAGAATATCAAAGACCGTGAGAGGGCAGTATGACACATGTAAAGAAGATTAATACGTGATTTATTCCTCTTCACAATTTTTCATGATCATTGGATGGGCGTAAAACATTCTCACTTTCGATTTCTTTCCATATTCCACCCCCATTTTGTCACTCATGAAAAATTGTGATGAGGAAGAAATGACGTATTAGTTTCTTTCTTGCAGATTTATCGATTCTACCTTTGTCTACGCAAATTGTAAATGTAACTTCTAATATCTAGCGCAATTGGATAGAAGGTTAATAAAAATACATTATTAATAACAACAAAAAGTAGAAAAAAGAAATGCGCTTTTAATGACGTAACATATTATTTCTCACACCGAACAGCACCTAAACTATCTTTCAAAGTAAGATATGAGTATTATTGACTTTTATATTTATAGAAGAGTATTTTGATCTTTTGTTCGCTCATAAACTTTCGTTCTCTTGTCTTTATATCATTCAATATCGAATCAAATGCCCTTCCGAAGCGTTTTGCTTAAGTTTATAATAGTGCGTAGAAGAATAGAGAAATAGTTTTAAAGTGTATTTTAACGGCTGCCAACTCTCACAGATACGCGTAGTATTTACTTGAGCAAATATTTGGCAACAAGATAAAATAATTTTAGTGCTTGGTTTACTTATAAAAAATCCTAGGGACGTTGAACAAAACTTGCAGGGGATATTCGTCCTCTCATGTAAGTTCGTTCATTAGGACCAGCTAAAATTCTGTTAATCATTGACGAGCTATCTTCCTTAGTAACATCAATGTATGATCTTTCAGTTATGATGTATTTTTTATCACAAAACAAAAGTCGAGCATCGCTTAATTATAATTTTATATTTTTATTATAAAATTATGAGACAAATAAAAGATAATATAAGCGTGTATCGACAATAGAACAACGTTCTAACAAGCGATCCATTCTGGATGAGCTTTTGGTCGACATGCTGCAGGACATTCATTAAACGGTGGACGTTCTTTACCACAACATGGTCGATAACAGCCAACAAAACAATTTGTTTCATTAAATGATGGTCGTTGAGTTGGAAATGGTAGTGAGTTTTTGCCAAATGGTAATTGACATTTAAAACTATCATGCACAATAATATCGTTTTGTATTCTGGGCCAGATCTCTGATATTAAAAATCGTTGATCAACAAAACGACCACTATAACGACGAGTTAAGTTTCCATAAAGTATTTTATTTAAAAATTCTTGATTAAATGATGAATTGATATCAGTTCGCAATCCCCACATTCCTGCTAGCATGGGAACATCATGCTCTGGATGATCGCGCATGGCATGAAATGATTTATTTGTCAATAACCATTGTTGAACAGCGGCGAGTTCTCGGTATGTGAGAGCTGAATCTAAATCTCGACTATTTATTATTTTCACAAATACATCACCAACTGGTAAAAATCGCCATATTTTTGGTGGAATAGTTTTAGTTACGTCATTATATTTCAACAGTGAACTAACATTACAAAAGTCGACGTTATGATGTTTACATTCTGTTGAACAGGCGATTGATGAGTCAATTGTAGAGTCATGATAAACGCGTAATATCCAATCGGGATAAATTGTATACATATCAGATATGAGATCATTCAATAAATTAATTGTTTTATCAAGGGCAAATCTTGCACTTTCTATTGGTCCAAATAAACTAATTGATATAATTTTCTGATTTGGACCACGTAGCGTAGAATATTCATTGCATAATGATGTTTTATTTGGATCTTGACGATAATGTGACTGTGTTAATTTTCTCGTACAATTACAATTTAATCTTTTGTAGAAGGAAGATTTACTAGCAGCATCTTTCTCTACTATAGTTAACAATCTGGAAATATGAAGTTTTTCAAATAACCATATTGTTCCACAAATATTTAATATGGCTGATAATATTATGAGAACATGTCGAAGAGTTTTTAACTGTCGCATAGATGCCCACTAATAGTAGATTAGAGTACCATTTAAATTAGCGAAGCCGAAAAACAGAGCTGCTAGAAAAACAAATTCGATCAGTAACGAGTTTCAGGCATGCATTCTACTGGAAAGGAAATCTTAACTTTTCAAGAAAAAACTAATAACCGTCTTAATTGAATAATAATATAAAATATACTGACATTCTAATTTTAATAACCAGAAATTTCTTCTGTGACTTCGTAAATTATCATTGATAATCTTCTAAAAAGACAATTCGTTTCTTACACTGTCACAAAAAGTGTCTTGATAAACCATCTTGATGGTTTCAAAATGCGCTCACAGTGCGTAATCTAGATGCATTTTTCCGTCTGTTTTACTGTTAGTCGCCTTGATGTCTTAACAAAACACGTTTAACTCGTTCCTTTTTTAATAATACATTCTAAAAAAAAGTTGTTCTCCAGGTTTTCAAAGAACAGAAAAATCAATGGAAATTTTGTTTTTCATTTCCCAAAGAACAATAAAAATCAATTTTTCAAAAACCAAAAAACAAATTTTGAGTTCTTGAGAGTTGAAGAACAGAATTTGAGTTCCCTATTTGGGACAAATGAAAAACAAAATTCCCATTGATTTTTTCGTTCTTTGAAAACCTGAAGAACAACTTTTTTTTAGAGTGTAGCTTAAGTGGTTTCGATTGACATCAAAAGGCACAAGGCACTAGCTACAGTGAAGACACCTAGTCATCCATAAGCCACGGATAAATCATGTAGCCTCATTTAATGCAACGAAAATGCCACGAGACTGTTGTTAGACACAGAATTATCATGATCCCTAGGCAAAACATCTCTAGCAAGACAAAGGAGTGAGAAGTTTTTTCAGAAAAATGTCCTATCTGTATTGTTTCTTTGGTCACTATACGGCACCGCCAGATAACTCTCACCGGAGCGAAATTTCATGGCGAAATATTAACATTTTGCTGTATATATTTGTTTCGGCCGTGTTGTGGAACATCTAGAATTGTAAAGCAAACGTTTCTCTGTAAAATGAGGCGTCTCGACGCTTTGTATGTTTCTTTGTCTAAAAAATAAAAGAAAAATACAAAACGCCCTTCTCAAGCTTCATTTTGCGAAAGTAGCATTTAGTATTTACTATTTATTTCGTCACGGAATTTCACTCTGATAGCAGAGTTATCTGACCGTCCCGTATGGTGACTATCATACTCTTGAACAGACGATTTCTAATCTGTTGTTTGTTTATATAATTATGTTAGATTCGTTCAAATCGAATAGATGAATTAATCAAAGAATATGGTCAGAAATCATCAGATTTTTCTCAATTCTCTCTTTCAAATTAATAAGATATAAACACTAAAACTTGAGTTCAAATGAGATTAGAAAATACTAAATCTAGCTAAATGCAGCCAAATGTTATTTTAATTATATATTGATTTAAACACTGTGTATTGATCAACAGTATGAGCTTTTCTGTATGAGAGTACTGTAAGATCGAATATTCATATACTTTTTATTATTAAATGGGAAAAGATCTCAACATACCAACATCAAAATAGTTTATTCACTAACAAGGTACTTTCATTTTATAATACTTTTGAATTGAGAGAAAGCCAATGATTTCTGATCAGATTCTTTAACTGAAAACCGAAGGAAAAACAATAGTTGGCCATTCGCTGTCCCCATACATGCACTCAAATATATTTAGAAGTTAAAAATCCAATAACTAACGAATAATTGAGCTCTTTTTTCCTAGCCCGTCTATATCCGAAAAGTGGCACTAGCATTCTTTCTACCCTATTTCTGCATCCTAAATACACTTACTCATCTCTTTTTTGCACGTTTTTAGTCTTAGCCCGCTCTTATATGTATTTAATGCATTCTGGATGTTTTGAGGACATCGGGAGGCCCTACTTTACGCATCAAAAATGCACCTAATTTACATGGGAGAATGCACTCAATGTGCCCTGACTATCGATCCACAAGGCCTCACGTAAACACTATAGGTGCATAAAATTGGAATTCAGACACGTTCATAAGGCCTCTTGGCGCGTCCTTTACACGGAAATACATTCTTATTGATCAAAAATGAGATTATCTTTAAGACGCCTTAAGTGCATTTTTTCTAAAAAAAGTGTACCTCTTTTTTCACAATGTAATTGTTGAAAAATTAAAATAAATAAGTGATCTTAATATGTAGCCAATACTTGAGACTACAACATAACAGATCCGGTGTTTTGATTTCCAATATAGTTTTTGAGAAAAAGTCCGTACATTTATTCATTACTTCTCGAAGTTTTTTCTTTTTTATGTGTGTAAACAAACGTTTGTGCGAACAAAAGACGTAGAAGAAAAAAAAATCTTAATGACAGTTTCTTAATGACAGTTTCTTAAACCAATAACAACTAAATAATAAAATATGAACTCACTTGATTTTTAGAGTATGTGCTTGATAAATCTATAATTCAGGACGTTTTCTTTGTATAAAAATATGAATATTTTTTGAATGAATAGTAAGATTGTAAACGTTTCTCTATATAGACTATTTTTTGTTAAAGGCGACATACTTCTTAATTTTTATATAAGTAACCTACAGTGGATATTACACGGTACCATAATAACGTATCGCTCTTCACTAAAAAATTATTTATAAGAGTTTATGTAATTTTTTGGAAACTATCGAAGATTTCCGAGATCATTTATTCATATTAAACGTTCCACATCAAACAATCCAACGAAACATATCCAAATTCAAACTCGTATATCCGCAGGTAGTTTTCTATAAGTAAAACGGCTTGCTTCAAAATATACCCACAGTACGTTTTGAAGGTACACCAGATGCATTTTCTCATCTTTTTCGCCTTAATGTCTTCAAAAAAAAAAAAACACCTCTAAGACGCTCCCTTTTCTGGAAAAAATAGCTGAGGTGCATTTGATAGACATCACTTATATATCAAAAAGACACAAAGCACTTAAGATATTGAAATTCGTCGAGACTGTTTGTTAGGCATCGAGTCATCCTAATACCTAGTCAAGACATCCCTAGCAAAAGAAATAGACAGAAAAAGTCCCCTATCGTCATTGTTTCTTCGGCCGTTATAGTGACAATAAGTTTATTTAGCAATTCAACGTCACTTATATTGTTTAGTGATACATGTCTCATAATAAACTATTCAAGTGTCAAGAAAGTGTTTAAGAGAAACATCGAGAAGTGGCGTAAAAAGTGAATTCATTCAAGGCTTTGATTTGTATAATGATGCGTTTGATAGAATTACGGATTCTATCGAAGATCATCTATTTTTATTCGTTACTAATTAGAAAAGAATGAAAATAAAATAAATTAAAATTTGCTTATTTTTATGAGAAAAGTTTTTCCTAGTACTGTATAAGTCTATTTAACTAGAGATAATACTCAGCAATAATTTTAGCATTTTCGCTGTTTGTACTTTCGCTATTAATGTACTGTGTAATTCTAAGCGGAGCCAATTTCCGCTAAATTTTAGGCGAATAATGGAATAGTGGCCATACGTTATAACGACAGGATCCCATTAAGTACAATTGTATAATAGATTAACAGTTCAATTTTTGAAATTTGTTAAACTGTAAGTTTTTATTATCCTCTTTTGTAAACACCTGAAGGGTCTCGCTTTTGAAATATTTATAAATTCTTCATGTTTACAGGGCTTCTTTCTTTC
Organism: Didymodactylos carnosus; assembly: GCA_905250885.1. Taxonomy (NCBI): domain Eukaryota; kingdom Metazoa; phylum Rotifera; class Eurotatoria; order Philodinida; family Philodinidae; genus Didymodactylos; species Didymodactylos carnosus. The sequence continues at coordinate 14,512 of CAJNOQ010001774.1, read as the reverse complement.
TTTCTTATTGTTTTCTTAAAGTTATAAAGTTTATCTTAAGAAAGCATATGGGTCAAGGTCTCCAAGTATTACATCGATTTCTCTTTGAAACAGACTTGACTACGAGTAATTTTTGATGCTGATCACGAATCTGGTCTCCGTTCGTTTCCAAAGCGCCTTTTGATATCGCCGTTCGAATTAAGAACTCCTAGAAATCAATCATGAACTTTTGTCTGAACAAATTCTGTTAGTGTCACATTGTAGATCATATCAAGTCTCTCATGTGAAAAAGTTTTGAGATCTAACCAACAGATCTTCACCGATTTATAAACTTTTATTGGGAAAAATAGCTCAATCACTCTTATGTGAGCTGGATAAATGGTTGAAATTTTTATAACTTGGTGAAGATCTGTTGGTTAGATCTCAAAACCTTTTCACATGAGGGACTTGATATGATCTACAATGTGACACTAACAGAATTTGTTCAGACGAAAGTTCATGATTGATTTCTAGGAATTCTTAATTCGAACGGCGATACTAAAAGGCGCTTTGGAAACGAACGGAGACCAGATTCGTGATCAGCATCAAAAATTACTCGTAGTCAAGTCTGTTTCAAAGAGAAATCGATGTAACACTTGGGGACCTTTCCTCATCAAATTAGTATTTAGTTCTTCTTTCCTTTTTTTTTAAACACACGCCGTTGCTTAGGATAGCTAATACCGCCAATCAGGTGGAACCCCTAGTAAAAATCTTAGACACTTCTTAAAATTATCGTACTAAGATCTTATCGTTTAAGATCTTAATAAGATTTAATGACTCTACTTTGATTCACCCCTTTGTTTTGCTCTCATTCGTATATATAAGTAACCGAAAATATGAGTGATTATACGGTTATTTTGCTTCTAGACTCTGCTGGTACTTGCTCTCTCAAAAGCGTTCAGCAGCTTTTTAGAGAGTTTACATGCAGATCAAGGTTTATAGTTAGATACCTGAAAATATAGAATTTCTCTTCATTCTTTAACACTGTTTAACTGCTGCTTTGGATGATGCGAATTAAAACTTGAAAAATTTTCAGTGAATCTTAAATGAATATTATTTAAAAAACGTTATCGTTCTTACTATTAATCATTCTTACTACCTAACACATTCTTATCCAATCTTGAAAAAGTCTCAGACAGTATAATCTTAGTAAGATCTTAGAATAATCTTATTAAGATGTTAGTAAGATCGTTTACATTTATCTAAGATCTTTGAAAAATCGTATCAAATCTTAGAATTTTCGAGTCTCACGATCTTAGTAAGATTTGTTTAACATCTTAGACAAATGTAAGCGAAATCTTACCAACATCTTAACAAGATTTTTCTAAGATCTTACTAAGATTCGAGTAAGTTTTTCACTAGGGAGAACAGTAACTCGTTGTTTCATCATTCGAGCACAAAAACAGAAATAGTCTCTTAAGCACAATCCGTGCAATGTGACTACTAAGTCTACAGTCCGTCCAAACATCTTCTATGTGTCTTTCAGATGTCTTTCATCTAAAAATGGTGGATAGTATGAAGATATTTATATATATAAGACGGTTCTTTTTTTGGAAGACGCAACAAAGACGCAATTAACATTGTTTAATGTTAAGCTTTTTTGTGGTAGATACCTGTTGGCAGACACGTTTTTTATAGTGTATAATACAGATTTAATGTGATCAGTGATTATGTGATACTACACTCTTAAAAAAAAATGCGACTTCTAAGAAGACACATAAGTCGCATCCCAAAAATTGTAGTGTCTTCTTTGAAGACACATGATGCGACTTTATCTAGTAGTCACTATATAGCGTCTTTGCTCTAGTCGCATTGAAGACACGTAAGTCGGATCCCATTTAGTCGTATTTTAGCGACTCTTTTGAAGTCGCTTTGATGTGTCTTGCACTATAGTGCACATAATAACCAAGAAAAATGTTTAGATAAATCAGAATGTATCGCATATAGCGATTACCAGAAAATTCCTTTCTTCGTTCAGTAAAACACATCTTTGTAAAGAAACTAAAGAAGAAAGAGCTTCACGGACCTGTCGTTTATAGTTTATCGTTTTTTCTTCGTTTTTATATTTGATTGTTACTGTTATCTCCTTCTTTCCCCTCTGATTTCAATCTACTTTCCCTTGTTATCTCAATACATATTGTTAAACGTTAAGCCTAAAATGACCTTGTCGCTGACCTTTTCTACTATGAATCAATAAAGTTATAAAACAAGAGCTTCTTTGCCTATCATGCTTATACTCAAAAAATGTTTTCACCTCTCAAACCGTTTCTGTTCTCCATTTATGAGAAAACGATCGATACTGTAATATAGAGATGTGCAACCCGATCCGAAGGGTGGGTACGGGCACGAAGTTACCGGGTACGGCACAGTGTGGATTTTTCGCATAGCGTGCATTTTTCGCATTTCTAATTTCTTTTAATTTACCCGAAAACCGGAAAGTTCTAGCGGAAACCCACTGAAGTTTAGTGAAAAATTATAGAAGTGTAGCTAAAATACATGAAGGTTTAAAAAGAATTAGTTGAGAACGTAATGGGAATTTGACATCTTCAGCCAAAAAACAAAAGTTTTTAGCTGGATAACAAAAAGGAGAAAAAGGAGAAAGGGTACGAGTACAAAGTTGTTGGATCGGGTCGGGTACGGGTGCGAAAGTGGTACCAGTGCACATCTCTACTGTAATACGCTTTGAAAATTACAAAAAAATTGTTTTCTCAGCAACAAAGTCAGAAGCTATCCATCTATTTTATGGTTCTCAGCGGAGTCAGTTTCTGCGAACAACCGAATAGTGGCAATACGTTATCACCACAGAACCCCATTAAATACAATATTGCAATAAACTAACAGTTGCTCAAGGAAAAAATCCTCTTTAGCTCTTTTATATAATCATGACTACTAACTATCAGCAAAATATCAGCCAGAACGAAGTCAGACAGCTGATGAGGTTTCCTTGTTAGTAAAACTGTCATAACTTTTGATTAATGCATCACTTCAAAGTCGGGAACTGTCAAAGCGGCAGTGATAGGAGAGGATTAAGCTTTCGTTTGTTTATTTTACCTCAACCATCCTTGGGAGAACCACAATACTAATGTACAAATGCTGGATTATTACTTTTTCAATTACTTTACCACTTTTTTATTTACCATTAGAGAAAATATAAAACATAGAGAACAGCTTTTTTCTTTCTACTACTTTCATTACAAGATGATGGGTGTTTAACATGTGTTTAACAAACAATTTTGTATTTTATTTTAAAAGAAACCATACATATCTTTCTTCGTCTACGTGATAACTTCATATATTTACGACACGTAATTAAGTCTCAAAAGTGAGATAAAAATCCTGATTATATGTCTATCTTTTTCGATTATTTTTAGTCCTAAAGCCAATAAATCGTAGTAGAAAAGCCACACCCTTTAACCGCCACAACAACACATACTTATTATACAAATTTCATAATTTGCAATTCATGTAATCAGTACAATGAACCCTACAATTAACCTTGTATATATCACTTAATTCCGTTTTTCACACCACCATTCTCTTAATGGCAGATGGAACAACGTATAAAAATTACTATTAGTCGACGATGCTTCGTTGCCATAGTATTGTTCTACGGAATATCAGCCAGTTTCTATCATACTTTTATACAACAAACTGTAACAAAATCTAAGAATACGCTGGACATAAGCAACAATACTCAACCCCTTGCCCCCGAAATGATCTCGTACATTGAAATGAAATCATTGCAAGCCATATTTGAAAGTGATTACTTGAAAAGTGATTTGAGCTCGTTTTATTCGTTGGTGCAACATGAGTTAAAATTAGGACTCCGATGTGCACGGGTGGTGAAACATAGCAATATAACTAGCAGGTAAACTGTTTAATAGTAATACAGTAATGATCTTTAACAAAAACTCACTAGGAAAGCAGTTTCCAGTGGTTAGAGATGAAACATCTTGTTTATCAGCACAACTTCTCTTGTAAAACAGCTAACCCAACCAAGAGACTTTTCCTATCTTGCGTAGAAACACATTTATTCAAATCAACTCTGGTGAATAATATTCGCAAAAGCTAACAACACTATTTGTTTTGTTATATAAAGTAGAACGCGAAAATAAAAGCAACCGACAAGAATTACACGGAAAACTAAGAGGAAAGAAGTGGGTTAAACAGACAAAAAAAGGGAAAGTGGAATTGCGTAGAAACCAACTAAAAAGAAAGAAGAAAGAAGATTGTATAGAATAAAGAGAAGGTGCGAGCAAAAAAAGAAGTCTCTGCTTATATGGTAATCATTCGTGGAAACCAAATTATACTTACATCAAGACCGAAATCGATCTGCCTGTAAAGTAAACGCAAGAATAGATTCGTAGACTAAACGAAAATCTTCTTTACGAAGACATCTTATTCTATCATCACGCAACAAAGTCTGATCTAGAAAAATGCGATCAACATCGAGAAAACCACCTAATGTATCAAATAATTTTTTTCTATGTTCAATATATAGGTCACGGTTCATGAAAAAAATGCTCAACAGTTTCCTTCCTAGCTCCAGATTCGCAACTCTGAGACTGCACTAATTGTCTATATAGAACATCGTTTAACCGTGAAAAGTCCACACGACAACGAGTAAAATCAATCTCAAGTTTACGATCTTTATTCAATGGAATTTTTAATCTCGAGGTATAGTCGGATTGTAATTTCAATTTGAAAGTCTCTTCGCTTGTGAACTGCCCTCATACTAGACGATAGGAGATTCCACAAACGTGATTCTTCATAAATAAACAATTTTTTTCAAGAGATTTCGTCCTCCAACCATCGTGGAAATATCACTCTCTTGCGATGCTACGTGTCACATATGAAGGAATTGAAACTGAACTGAGATGTTTATGTGAATTGCATTGGTTTCCTCATAAATAACGATTGCATAATCAAAAGTGTGGGAAACCGATGCAATTCACATAAACATCACAAGTGTGGCAAAAGGGGTGATACATGCCCGCTGAGAACTTCATTGTACCATTAATACGATCCACAAGACTAAGTTGACAGAGCTATACCTCTTTTCATACTCGTCTGCACTTTTTAGTATGAAGCTGAAACCGAGACCACTGTATGAATATAAACTGAACAACTCAGAGGCATGTTCTAATGGAGTACTTGACCTTCTCATAATGGTCGTTTCCAAATCGGACAATTACAGAACACGCGATGCTATTCGTCGCACATGGGGAAACACGAAATATTTAGAGTCAAAAGCTCAAACGATAAAACTGAAAACTCTCTTTATGATTGACCTTGACGAGAGGTATGTTCAGAACATTCAATTAGAAAATCAGCTTTTCAATGATATCGTTCAAGTACAATTACCGCAACAGTATACACTAGTCACTTATCGAGTTATGGCTATTCTAGATTGGTCAGCTCGCTTTTGTCGACAAGCAAAACACATTTTCAAAACCGATGATGATGTTTTCATTAATTCACCACTGTTAATTCGCTATGTGTCTAGACTATTATATCCTCAACAGTCACCGATAGCTCAATCAACACTGTCGACATCAACTAATACTACCAACTCGACGTCTACCACGTCCACGACATCCAGAAGTATTAATTCTGTGAGTCATTCTGACGCTCTTCTAAAAACGTTTCGTCCGGATCTAATATCGATATACGGATATAAGATTTCCCAGCCACGTGTGATCCGAGATGCCGACGACGTGGTCCAACAACGCTATGTAGTCACTGAAGATGAGTATCGCTGTTCGCAGTATCCAGACTATCTAAGTGGCTTCGGTTATCTGCTACCAAAAGTAGCACGTGATGCTGTTCTATATGCGTTCTACTTTGATAAACATCCGTTTCGAATATCCGATGTTTATATTACCGGTATTCTCCCCGATTATCTGCGCATCAACCGAGAATCAATGTCAGAATATAATATTCGCTATTTAGGTAGTTGCGAGACATTTTTTAATAACTATAAACACTCGTTTGCATGCGCTGTAGGCTCTCATTTTGGCTCAGCAAATGATGTATTTATTCAGTATAATAAATACTGGAAAACACTGAAAGCAAATATAGAAACAATTTACTCTTTTTAAGTGAAGGTGTTCTCTTTTTTGTGGGAAAAAGGTCTGCATATTTTTTAATACAATATAAGCAGTTTCGAACAAGATGGCAAGCGGCCAGTGGCTCTTGGAGTTATTTGTCAATGACTTGTCGGCGCATCGACGTTGACGCGGATTGAATATTTGCTGACGGGCAACTCTTGCAGTGAAACATCGGTGTTGTCAGAGTTATACGACTTTTCTTGGAATTAGAGCACGAATTATGTCTGATTCTCTCTCAAGAGATTTCTAACTCCGAGTAACTCTGGCGGAGTTGAGGCTGTATAGAGAGAAGAGCAAAGTACCCATCGGTATGACGTATTGTCTCCGTTGTTTCGACTTTCTGGCGTTTTTTACAGAAATTAGGTTCTCTATCGACATTTTACAAACTGAAGTGCTCTGCATACCGTTAAAAAGGGCGCATTTGATTGTGCTAGAAATGATCCTTTGAAGTTTTTGAGTATCTTCCTAGTGGAAAGAAAGCGAAAATCAGTTTGCATGTTTGTGCTAGAAAGTTGCTGATGTTTCATATTTTAAGTATTTCTTCAATAACCTTTTTACTTTTACATGAATAACACTCATTCATCTATGGTTTTGTAGGTTGAACGCTACAAAGTTAAGTCAGAATTATTCTATGTATTAGTATTCAGATCCCTACTTTTTTCCATGATCTCCGAATTTTTGTTAAATAAATCAGAACTAATCTAGTTGTCCAATTCAAACTTTGAAATTCCAACTGAATCCTAGATGGGACACGGGAAATCACCGGTTTTTCTGCATAAACCCGCATTAAACTACGCAGCCAATCTCATACGATTGCTCCTACTTGATTTCATATGGGCATCCGTGCTCTTCTTAACGAAACTGTCTATACATGTTGATGTGTCTACTTGTTTGTATTATTAATACATACAGATAAATAATAGACTCTTATATGTAGGATCAGCTGTTAATTTAATAGTAGAACATATGTTCAATGTTTTCAAAAAATTTATTATATCGGACTCTGCTTGTGCAGCAATTAAATGAGAAGTTGAATTCTTTTAAAAGGTTGATTAGAACTACTTGGTGATGCAATTCGCCTTTGTCCCGAATCTCTACGATGGATAATAGTAACAAAAAATTTGTACAAAAGTAGGCCCAAATGTCAGCAAGGAAAGAAAAACCTTCCTAGGCAACGGCGGTAGTGAAAAGCCACAAGTTGTCGACGTTAATTATCAAAAAAGCACTCAAACTCAGTTGAAAGAAGTCTCACTAAATGACATCTATGACACTCTGCTCGCAAGTATGCACATTCAAAGTGATATTTTACTCCTTTGCATAAGAGACAGAAACATCCTTTAGATCAGCAACAACGTGAAATGAGCGTTTTTCTGAATATACTTTTAGTAACGTGCAAAAAGATGCTTTCTCCTATTATCCGTGCTTTGCCGATGTTTTGACTGATAAAGTTAAAGGATTGTACTTTCGAAGTATTTGTTTAGGGCTTTTACTCAGAAACCACTGTCAACTAGCACAGCTAACAAAATTGTCATCTTCAGAGAACCTTGTGAAAACACTACCAATAACTGATTTTTACACAAAAATCTTGTCTTCATATTTATTTGTTCGTATTTCCTTTTCTCAATTGTTCTTGACTATGTTTTTTCAATATCATAGTAGTCAACATAACAAAAACCAGCACGCGTTTTACAATAGAAAAAAAATGTGATGACCAGTCAGTTTTGTTCTACAACACAAACACAACACAGACAGAAAAAAATGAATGAATTGATATTTTTACTAAGCATACACAAACACACAATCAATCAAATTTTTTTTTTGAATCTTGCTGTTCTCTTATACTCTAATCAACTTCTTCCATTCTTGACGCTTCAGCCGAGGCAGCAGCCGCATCGCCACTACCTTCTAATGGAGGCATATCATCTTTGACATCCGATGCTGTATCGCCACTGACAACATCTTCTTCATCGATACCTAAAGTAAAAGGAACCACATTTATGAGAAAAGTGATCTACAGTTAGTTTACGTAAAATTTAGTTTGCTCGTTCAGATCTCTAAAAGATCATTCAGAAGAAAAGATCGTTCAGATCTCTCAAAAATTGATTTTTTTTTGTAACGGTCTGAAGGATATTCCAGAAGAAATAGCTGTATCAGTTATTTTTGATTTTCTTTGTAAACTTTAGATGTATTTGAACCAATGTAATCTCTCATATACGTTTTGACGCTTGAAAATCCCTTAAAACTTTTAGAAAAATAATTATTTTTTTCTATTTTTCTGTTAGACTTTGTAAAAAAATTTTATGCCATTTTTCACTTATTCATTAATAAAAAATACAAAAGCCATTTTATTAGTAAAGAATTGAACGAAGACATTTTTTCAAGTAAAACTGGCTCGAAGCGGTCGAATAATTACGATAAAAATAGTGACACCGCAATTTCTTCTAGAATAATCCCGTTATGATTAAATTTACATAATGAGAGTTGTTCTCACTTTTATTTTGATGTGGACGAAACTTAAACTAAAGGTGATCTAGTATAGATACTCTGTATCCAACTTCAATCAATATCGAAACGGAAAGACGTTATTTTTTTTTAACCGAAAGTTAAATAAGTTAAACTGTTGATACTACATACCTAAACCTAATTTGATCATTCTGAATATGCGATCAGCGTGTTGTTGTGGTAATTCCAAAGTGAAACCACTAGCCAATAATGATGTTTCATACAATAACATAACCAAATCTTTTACAGATTTATCATTCTTGTCTTGATCAACTTTTGTTTTTAATGTTTTCATGATGGAATGATCCGGATTTATTTCTAAATGTTTTTTAGCTGCCATATAGCCCATTGTCGATGTATCTCGAAGAGCCTGTGCTTTCATGATACGTTCCATATTGGCAGACCAACCATACTGCGATGTAACAATACAACATGGTGATGATACCAAACGATTTGAAACGATAACTTTTTCAACTTTTTTATCTAAATGAGAAAATAAAAGAAATAAATAAATAGATAATTCACCTATCTTTTATTTATTTATTTACCCAAAATATCTTTCATTATTTTACATAATGGTTCAAATTTTTCTTTATCTTGTTCACGTTTTTTCTTTTCTTCATCATCTTCAGGTAATTCTAAACCTTCTTTAGTTACGGATACTAATTTTTTATTATCATACTCTTTTAATTGTTGTACACAATATTCATCGATTGGTTCGGTCATATACAATATTTCAAATCCACGTTTTCGTACACGTTCAACAAATGCAGATTGTTCAACATGTTGACGTGATTCACCCGTAATATAATAAATATCTTTTTGATTTTCTTTCATACGTGAAACATAGTCTTTCAATGATGACACTTCATCACCTGACGTTGATGTATGATAACGTAAGAAATCACTAATTTTTTTACGATTACCAGAATCTTCATGAATACCTAAAAATGAAGCGAAAAATATATTATATGCACGATATATTAGAATAACTAACTTTTCATCATTTTTCCATCTATTCTGTTTAGTAGATGAAACTGATCTATCTGACCAATATTGATGTGTATTACTCACTATATTTCTATTTGTATCTGTACTTACCTAATTTCAAATTTCTTGAAAATTGTTCATAAAATTTCTTAAATGATTCTTTATCTTCACTAATTTCTTCAAGTAATTCCATACATTTTTTCACTAAATTTTTTCTTATAACTTTCAAAATTTTATTTTGTTGTAATGTTTCACGTGATATATTCAATGGTAAATCTTCTGAGTCAACAACACCTTTAATAAAATTTAAATATTCTGGCATTAATTCTTCACAATTTTCCATAATAAATACACGTCGTACGTATAATTTGATTGAATTTTTTTGTTTACGATTTTCGAATAAATCAAATGGTGCACGTTTTGGAATAAATAACAAAGCACGAAATTCTAATTGACCTTCAACTGAAAAATGTTTAACAGCTAAATGATCTTCCCAATCGTTTGTTAATTGTTTGTAAAATTCAGCATATTCTTCCTAAAAATAAAAAGAAAATTAGCTCAAGAAATACATCACATCTCTAAGATCTTAAAGATATGAAAAATAGTTGACTCAAGATTATCTACAGTAAACTATTCTCGCTGTAATTTTTTCCTTTACATTTCTAACCAAAACGGAATATGTATTTAACAAGTAATACAGAAACAGATGACTCAGACTTCCAAAGAAGGCATTCTTTTTATTCTTACATCTAGACATTCAAGTGGAAACTGCGTAGATGGGAATAAAATTCATCACAGTCAAATGTTTTAGTTATTTTGCATTATAGTGTTGTTGCTTTTGTGATCACTTTCGTTCACCCTACTAAAAACTAGTTTTCAAACTTAACAAGCCGAGCGAGAACTTTAAGAATTCCGCTTGTTCCTTCAATTCATATGGAGTTCGCAAAAAACTTTGAACTTACTTGAGATACATCTTCCGGATTTCTTGTCCATATTGGTTTTTGTTTATTCAATTCTTCTTCATCGGTATATTTTTCTTTTATTTTTTTCTTTTTCTTTTTATCACCGTCTTTTTTACCGGCTTTATCTTCATCTTCTTCATCGTCATCAAGTTCTTCAACTTTGGCTTTTGATTCATCATCTTTTTTACTGTCCTCATCAGTTGTTTTTTCTTTTTTCTCATCTTTCGTCGTTGGTTCATCTTCATCATCCGATATTTCTTTTTCACGTTCCTTTTGTACCATCATTTTAATTGGATAACCAATAAACTGTGAATGTTTTTTAACAACTTCTTTAACACGTTTTTCTTCCAAATACTCAGACTGATCTTCTTTCAAATACAAGACAATTTTTGTACCACGACCAATTGGTTCCCCTACAATGAAAGAAGTGAAAAAGAAATTAAAATTTGCTACAGGTTTTTCAGACAATAATTTCAATCTTAGACCACTCAGTATAGAGCGCTGCAATGAAGTACACAGGCTGAGAATTATGGCTTCTGGTTGATCTTTTTATTTCACTGAAACGAATAATACTTTGTCTAAACTGGCGACAATTATCTAGACTCGAGTGCTAAGAACGAAAAAAATCAAGTATCAACAATTTTGAACAAAATATCAGCTCTGAGTAGCAAAGCTAGTAAAAACGAATAGGATCAGCTACATCTATTTTCCTCGTCTATTTAGATTTTAAATCTAGAAGATCCACAATCTTGATACTTTTCTACAAGCTTCAATTCGCTCGTTGCTTTTCTCATAGCAATACATACCAGTTGTATCACGTTTGATTGTAAAAGATCCACCAGCAGATGATTCCCAAACGTATTGTTCATCATCATTATTTTTTGATGTAACAACAACACGATCGGCAATCAAATAACATGAATAGAAACCAACACCAAATTGTCCAATCATTGAAATATCAGCACCAGCTTGTAATGCTTCCATAAATGCTCGAGTACCTGATCGTGCAATTGTACCCAAATTATTAACTAAATCAGCTTTTGTCATACCAATACCAGTATCGATAATTGTAAATGTATTTGATGCTTTATCCGGTATGATTTTGATATATAACTCTTTACCAGTATCTAATTTTGATGGATCGGTTAATGATTCATAACGAATTTTATCCAAAGCATCACTGGCATTTGAAATTATTTCACGTAAAAATATTTCTTTGTTAGAATAAAATGTGTTAATGATCAATGACATTAATTGAGCGATTTCAGCTTGAAATGCAAATGTTTCAACTTCACCAGATTCATTTGAATCTATTTTTTCGTTACTCATGGTTTATGGATTGTTAGTAAACGATAATAATACAAGAAAAGAACGGTTGAATGTGAAGAAAGACGCGCGTACGTTTAACAATCTAAAAAATGTGATTGTGACGTTATGTACTGCCTATTTTATACTTTCTATAGAGAAAGGTCGAGAATAAACACGAAGAACGGGAATAAAAAGAATTTCTTGCTATTATATATATCTTTTCTTTTCTTTTCCTTTCTTTCAAGTATGATACACATGTGTATGCTGCGACGAGAAAGAGAATAAAAAAACTAGGTAATAGTAAATGAGAAAATGCATCAGCATGGCGGTTGATGTTATTGCTATGGACGAAAAGATGATGAAATGGCAGGATGACTTAACATATGTGTATGTAGAATCGTTGAAATACTTAGAATTTATCGGTTACTTAAGTGATTTTTAAGAGCAAAAAAATGAATCAGAGAGCTAAAATAATTTATTAGACAAGAAGCAGTTGACGGAATGTAAAAACGATTACTATATAGTGGTGATTTATCTAAATTAGTTATTTTACAAAAAGAATTTAGGATATTATAACTCCTTTGTTTAGCTGTAGTTCTCATGACGCTTTTGTGAGAAAATATTAGTATTTAGAATATGCGTTATGTGACATGTTACTTCATGTGGAACAAAAACTTTTTAAAAAACAAAAACAGCTCAAAAATCGTTAATGTTTGTTGCATTTTTGGATAACTTGTAGTCACATCACTTCTCTTGTGCTCAACTTTTTACTTTATCGGACGAAGAATGATATAATAGACAAAATGACATCGAAATGTACAAAATCGCATAGTGATCGATTTTTTTAATCTATTAATTTTAAGGATTCTATGTAAAGACATAGAGTCTACACGTGAACGCAAATGACGGTTGAATTTTAGCTTGATACAATGGCATATTGCACTATTTTGCCTTGAAATTCGTGTTTCTTTCCGTTACGTGTATTAAAAACTGAATTTGCTTTATTAAATGAAGGCAATAACATCGAAATTAATTACTATACAGAAGGCTGTTCTTCTTGTTCGAAGGTGACGCACTCTAAAAGAAATTACAAACGAAAAATAGTTCAGAAAAAACTGTCTTGTTTTGTACTGTCAGTTAGTTGATGAAGGTTAATTAACTTTAAAGAAAAGTATATAAATTCAAAAATCAGCTAGGAAAAAATTCGTGCACTTTTTTCTGGCTTTCTAGTTGGACGAAAATTCTGAATTTGACAAGGCAAAATGGGATATTTCACCCAACATTTTTATTCTATTTAGGTGAGCTACAATTACTGAGATATTCACTATTCTACAATAGAAGGCAGAAATGGGATCCCATTTTGAGTTTCATTTGTTAAATTCAAAACTCTCATCCAGTGATATTGGTAAGAACTGAAAAAGAGCACATCTGTCCATTTGATCACATACTTCTATAGAAATAACAGTTGTCGTTATGTGAGCAATTTCTTGTTGTTAATTCTACGTCGATTTTGACCAATTGCTTTCAGTCAATGAATTGATTCAGAAGAATGCTGATCTTGTTGTTAACATTGCCTGCTCGTTAATTTTTATCAAATTTTATATCAAATGATTCCAACTGATTTTCTTTTTATAGATGGAATGACGAAAGCTATTGCTGATTGATCTAAAACAAAAAAGTGTCCTCTATCGAGTTGTTATGCGGTTGCATCAACTGTAGAGGCCTGCATGGACACTGTTTTTTGTCTATATCTGTCCGCGTCTATGAACAAAATTTTTTTGTCGACATGTCCACGGAATTTTCGCGTGCATATGAAAATTTTTCCTTTTTTCTTTATTTTCTTCAGGTTTCTCAATTTGAATATATTTGCTCTTTTGTCTAATTAATTCACGTAAATCTTTCTCATTCATTTTCAATGCAATTGTAAAGTGAAAAAGACATTTGATTTTTTTTCTCCGAGGAAAGAAGAATAACAGTAGACTATGTGCACATATAGCACCGAGATAAACAGGCTTTTCTTTGTTCAGTGTAGTAAAAACACGTGCGGAGAGAAGCAGAAAAGGAAATAAAAGATATAGATATAGACTATATTCTGTTTGTTTCTTTCTTTCTCATGGTTAAACATGTTATCACTCACTAATCAGATCCTTCCTTCGAAAAAAAATTTAAAAACTTTTCTTGGGTTAAAACTGATAGTTTCATCAAAATAAGACGAGATCAAAAAGGCAGTCGACGAACGTTTGACCACAATTGGCTTTTTAACTGTTTATAATGATACTTGCAAGCCATTGTTATTATTCATTCTTCTATAAGGATAATTAGAGATCTATAAGGTCTAATGACCTTTTCAAGTTTATAGGACTGCTTCGTTTGTTTCTCATCGATATTTCACATGTATATCTTGCATTTTTTTAAAATCAAGTATCGTCCGTCCTTCATGATATATACTAAATCTGTTACTTGAAAAACTAACTACACAGTGTGTTTCTCGTTAGATTCATATGGAGTTCGCAAAAAACTTTGAACTTACTTGAGATACATCTTCCGGATTTCTTGTCCATATTGGTTTTTGTTTATTCAATTCTTCTTCATCGGTATATTTTTCTTTTATTTTTTTCTTTT